>JAVJIX010000070.1:2017500-2040000 GCA_036785185.1 Paratrypauchen microcephalus
GACATATGCATGCACAGCTCAACACGAGCTCAAGGTGCCTACTGCACACATGGAAGTAAAAGTGCTCTGTAAGTACTTAAAGAAGAACTCTAAACCCACACTTCTGTGGTTGTGTGCAAATACATTGTCAACATTTTGATGTTTTTGCAGGCATTTTTTTGCAGATCCTACATTTTAGTACTTTTTAAATTTTATTTGCTTATGAACTCATTTGATACTTGGTTTATTTATGTTTTGTGTCATACCCAGACCTGCGACAGCCTGTCCTGTCTGGAGACACAAGTGTGGAGGAGGGTGGTGCTCTGAATCTGACCTGCACAGTGGACAGTTTCCCCCCTTCCACAGTCACTCTACAAAAAGTTGGAACAGAAACTGTTGTTCAAAACCAAACCATCATAGCCCAAAATAACACTGGACGCACCACTCTTGTTATTAATAATGTGACTCAGGAAGATGTGGGGCGATATGTGTGCACAGCACAGAGTCATAACAAGACTCTGACAACACATGTGGATGTAAAACTGATTTGTAAGTAACCTGCATATATATATATATACAGTTTCTGTATATTACCACATGACATCACAAAGTGGAACAAAGTGTTTTCTGTTTGAAGAGAAAAAGTCAGCCTAAATATGCAGGATTTGTATGTCAAACAGTGGTAGCAGTATTTTTCACACATGTTTGAGTAAACTGTCCAAGCAGAGCACAGGAAAGAAGTGTCGGTGCTAAAACACAACCTTGTCTCACACTTGATGTCAAAATAGCTCTGATGTGCTGCTCTTATGGTGCTTCATATTTCTTTGTGTATTTTTTATTTTATGATGTATTTTTCAGTGCTTTTGAAAACCAATGACTCTGTGATTCCAGGGAAGCCCCACATTCTGAACTCCTCTGGCTGTGTGTATAACGGGGAGGTCCTGAGGTGTGTGTGTGTGACTCGGGCCTCTCCTGTTCCCTCTGTCACATGGACTCTGCTCCAGGACCAGTCTGAGTACTCACTGGTTTCCGTGGTGACAGGAGACACAGTCAACAGCAGCTTCGTCCTCAGAGGGAGAGGGCTCAACATAACGCAAGTCGAATGTGTGAGCAGCAACAGAGCGGGGCACGTCCGGGAGGATTTCACACCCTCCGTCATCACTGACACAGCAGAGAGGCAGGGTATGTGTTCAAACAGACCACCTCATAACCAACACCACTCAATGATGCCTCAACCTGGAGTACAAACACGGACTGTATAAAGAGGTGGGCTAAGGGAATGTGATGTCACCCAGAATGTTTGAAGCTTCCATATTGGGAAAAGGAATTTATTAACAGACAAAATAGAGAAATAAAAACACAAGGATTATGTAGAGTGGGGGTTAATACATACATTTTAAGACAAACATGACAAGCCTCACTACAGCAGTAAGAGGGGTGACAATTTTTCACTGTAAAGTCAATTAGAGCCAGAGTCAAAGGAGCCAGTGCTCACTTCTTTTTTTCTTATTTGGAACCCAGCGGCTAGCAGGTTAGCTGTGTTTATATATATATATATATATATATATATATATATATATATATATATATATATATACACACACACACACACACACACACACACACACACACACAGACACACACACACACACACACACACACACACACACATATATATGGCAAAGGGACAACTGATGCAAATTAGCTCTTATCAGCTAACTCAGGCACTTTTACATTGTTTTGATGTACAGTGGTACCTCACCTTACGAATGCCCCAACAAACGAAAATTTCAAGTTACGAAACGCCTTCACAGTAAATTTTTGTCTCTAGATACGAAAGAAAATTCAAGTTACGAAACGCAAAATCTCAAAAATTCTAATAATGCGCGCTCAGCCACACACATTATACGCTTTTCTCAGACTGAATTTAAACTTTTCTCACATTTGTCTCTCATTTAAACACTCAAACTTTCATAGATTTTCAACAAAATTATTAATAGTGAAGTGTGGGGAGAAGGGGGAGGGGGGAGAAAACTGCGCTCTGACACGTGTGTCAGGTCTAGACCAGGTCTAGACCTGCTCTAGCATGCGTTCGTGGGATTGAAGTCCGCCAGAATAAACTTTGGGGCGTCGGGGCAGATTGTGTCGAGCCGGTGCGTGACGTCACCAATCAGCTGTGCAGCGGCAGCAACGGCAGCCCGGGGGTGCACGTACACAATAGTAAAAAACAGCTGCTTGAACTCACGTGGCAGGTAAAAGGGCCGAAGAGAGACTGATAAAAGTTCAATGTCTGGAGTACAGATCCTCTCCCGCACAACAACAGTTGTACAGTACCTTTCATTGATGTAGCAGCACATTCCACCACCGCGAGTCTTGCTGGTTACTTCCCTGTCGCAGTCCAGTCTGAGCGGAGTCCCAAAGCTGCTCAGAGACAGATCCTCATCTTGGTCCGATTCGTTGAGCCAGGATTCCGTGAAGACAAGTAAACAGGCATTCTTAATCTCCTGCCTGACCGTGACCCAAGCTTCCAGCTCATCGAGCTTGTTGTGGATGGACTGTGCGTTCCCCAGCAGGATGGAAGGCAGGGCAGGTAGCCTGCGGCGGTCCTGTAGAGACAAGTGTTTGAGTCTCCGGTGTATTCCGCCTTGTTTTCCCCGTTTGCGGCGCCCCGGTCTGGCAGTCGTCTTGCGGAGCTCCGGTGGAATGTCTGGAGGAGGCACGACATTCGTGGAGAACCGGAGTTGAAGTAAAGACTCCCGGCTAAAGGTAATCCGCGGGAGGGCTCCTCCCCGGAGCGCACTCGGTTCATTTGTCTCATGACTCAAAGAGTACGCGAGAGAGAGTCCGCACAACAGCAACAAGTAGTCCAGGTTGAGTAACCACATTGTTGATCAAAAATAAGAGATGACACACCAAACACACGGATAAACTTTGCTTAAACGCACCAAACTGCTCGAGGAGCTACCCGCACGCTGTGGAGCGCCCCCGGAAGAGACAGACAGCTTTGAGCTGTGTTTAGGTTTTCTCCCCCCTCCCCCTTCCACACTTCACTGTTAATACATTTTGTTGAAAATCTATGAAAGTTTGAGTGTTAAACGAGAGACAAATGTGACAAACACGCAGAACACAATGTTACACTATAAAAAAGTTACACTATAAAAAAAAAACTTCGGGGCCTTGGAACGAATCAGGCTTTTTCCATTGAACATTGAAATAGCTACTCAACTTACGAATTTTTCACGTTACGAAACCACTTCTGGAACGAATTAATTTCGTAAGGTGAGGTACCACTGTATATATATATATATATATATATATATATATATATATATATATATATAGATAGATAGATAGATAGATAGATAGATAGATAGATAGATAGATATAGATAGATAGATAGATAGATAGATAGATATACACTCAACAAAAATATAAACGCAACACTTTTGTTTTTGCTCCCATTTTTCATGAGATGGACTTAAAGATCTAAAATTCATTCCAGATACACAATATTACCAATTCTCTCAAACATTGTTCACAAATCTGTCTAAATGTGTGATAGTGAGCACTTCTGCTTTGCTGAGACAATCCATCCCACCTCACAGGTGCGCCACATCAAGATGCTGATCTGACATCATGATTAGTGCACCGGTGCGCCCCAGACTGCCCACAATAAAAGGGCACCCTGAAATGTGCATTTTTTTTTTTTTGCTTTATTGGGGGTCTGGGGACTCAGAACCAGTCAGTATCTGGTGTGACCACCATTTGCCTCATGCAGTGCAACACATCTTCTTCGCATAGAGTTTATCAGATTGTCAATTGTGGCCTGTGGAATGTTGGTCCACTCCTCTTCAATGGCTGTGCAAAGTTGCTGGATATTAGTGGGAGCTGGTACACGCTGTCGTATACGCCGGTCAAGCACATCCCAAACATGCTCAATGGGCGAGCATGTGAGTATGCTGACCATGCAAGAACTGGGACATTTTCAGCTTCCAAGAATTGTGTACAGATCCTTGCAACATGGGGCCGTGCATTATCTTGCTGAAACATGAGGTGATGTTCATGGATGTATGGCACAACAATGGGCCTCAGGATCTCATCACGGTATCTCTGTGCATTCAAAATGCCATCAATAAAATGCACCTGTGTTCTTCGTCCATAACAGATGCCTGCCCATACCATAACCCCACCACCACCATGGGCCACTCAATCCACAACATTGACATCAGCAAAGCGCTCACCCACACGACGCCACACACGCTGTCTGCCATCTGCCCTGAACAATGTAAACCGAGATTCATCCGTGAAGAAAACACCTCTCCAACGTGCCAGACGCCATCAAATGTGAGCATTTGCTCACTCAAGTCTGTTACGGCGACGATCTGGAGTCAGGTTAAAGGGATATGCCACCCCCAGGTCAAATTTGGGCATCTCCCCACAGTCCAGAGACTAAAATAAGTGGTGGAAAGCGTTTTCCTGGTCACCCAGCCATTGTCCGAGTCTGTCAGCACTGACCGCCGCGGTATCTGCTGCTCCTCCGCGTTAGACTGGAGTCTAACGGCGCCAGAGAAAGATTTCGGCCAAAAGGAATTAATTTGCTCGATGCGTTTCCCAATTACTTTCTGTGTAGTGCGCATTCATATCGAGTGCAAATAAATGTACAAATCAACACGGAGAGCTTGACTTGGTCATTTTGGGTGGGAACTATTTTTCAGTGCAGAAAAACATAGCCGAAGGACGCACCACGCTGCGCAACAGGGGAACTCCCTTCCTGGTGCGTAACAGGGATTCCCCTGGCAGCGTGCAGGACGTTGAGCATCACTGACTAGATATAGTCGGCCTCACCACCACGCAGTTTGGACTCTGGAACCCAACTCCTTGAGGGGGGGGCTGGGCTCTTGATTTCTTTGGTGTTGCCCGCAGGGAGTGGCACACAGCTCAGCCGCTGTGTGTTGGAGTTCACCCCGGTGAACGAGAGGGTCACGTCCTTGCGCCTTCGGGTCGGGGACAGGTCTCTCACTGCTGTGCTCTGCACAAGTACCACAAGCACAAGTACCAAGTACTCTGCACAGCAGTGCAGAGTACTTGGAGTCGCTTGGGGGGTACTGGACTCTCATGTTCTACTGGGGGACTTCAATGCCCCCGTTGGCAACGACAGTAACACCAGGAGAGGGGTGATGGGGAGGAACGACCTCCCTGATCTGAACCCGAGAGGTGACTGACTTTGTTGTCATGTCCTCTGACCTCCGGCTGCGTGTCTTGGACACTCGGGTGAAGAGAGGGGCAGAGCTGTCAACCGATCACCACCTGGTTGTGAGTTAGGTCTGCTGGCAGAGGAGGAAGCCGGAAAGACCTGGCAGACCCAAGCGTATAGTGAAGGTCTGTTGGGAACATCTGGTAGAGCCCTCTGTCAGGGGGACCTTCAACTGACACCTCCGGGAGAGGTTTTCCCAGATTCCGGGGGAGCCTGGGGACATGGAGTCCGAGTGGGCTTTGTTCTTGGCCTCTATTGTCGATGCGGCCGCTTGTAGCTGTGGTCGTAAGGTCTGTGGTGCCTCTTGCGGCTGCTTGAGAGTTCATGGGAGTTTGCCCAACCAGTGTACATGTGCTTTGTGGATCTGGAGAAGGCATTCGGCCGTGGCCCTTGTAATGTTCTGTGGGGAGTGCTCCGGGAGTATGAGGTTCGAGGGCCCTTTGCTAAGGGCTGCCCGGTACCTGCCCGGAGCAGGAGCTGTGTCCACATGTGCAGGAGCTGTGCATTGCTGACAGTAAGTCACATCTGTTTCTGGTGCATATACGACTCAGCCAGGGCTGCCTTTGTCACCGGTTCTGTTCATTGTATTTATGGACGGAATTTCTAGGTGCAGTCAAGAGCCAGAGGGGATCTGGTTTGGAGACCACAGGTTCTCATCTCTGCTGTTTGCAGATGATGTTGTCCTGATGGCTTCATTGGACCGGGACCTCCAACGTGCATTGGAGTGGTTTGTAGCTGAGCGTGAAGCGGCTGGGATGAGGATCAGCTCTTCCAAATCTGAGGCCATGGTTCTTGACTGGAAAAAGGTGGCTTGCCCTCTCCGGGTGGGTGGAGAGTCCCTGCCTCAAGTGGAGGAGTTCAAGTATCTGAGAGTCTTGTTCATGAGTGAGGGATAGGATGGAGCGTGAGATTGACAGATGGATCAGTGCAGCATCTGCAGGGATGTGGTCGCTGTATCTGACCATTTTGGTGAAGAGGGAACTGAGCGGAGAGGCAAAAGCTGAGCCGAAAAACAAAATTTACCGGTCAATCTACGTTCCCACCCTCACCTATGGTCATGAGCTTTGGGTAATGAACAAAAGGAAGAGATTGCAGATACATGCGGCCGAAATGAGTTTCCTCCGCAGAGTGGCTGGGCGCTCCCTTAGAGATAGTGTGAGGAGCTCAATTACACAGGAGGAGCTCTGAGTAGAGCCGCTGCTCCTCCATGTCGAGCGACGCCAGCTGAGGTGGCTCGGGCATCTGTTTCAGATGCCTCCTGGATGCCTCCCTTGTCTTAATCAAATATATATATATATATATATATATATATATATATATATATATATATATATATATATATATATATCAGGGGTCACCAACCCTATGCCCGCGGGCACCTGGTCGCCCGTGAGCCCCATTTCAGTCGCCCGCAGAGCAGGTTCTAAAAATAGAACAGGTCGCCCTCGTACTTATATAAATAATAATGTTTTACAAAAATGCTGCGCCTTTATATGCACATATTTTAAAGTAGGCTAATAATAAAAACACTTACAGATTTTAAAATTTAAAATATGTTGTTCGAGTTCAAAGTTCACTTATCTGCGCAAGACAATTAACCTGTTTGATGCAGCTGCTCATCAAAAAAAAAAAAAAAAAAAAAAGACGAGACAGCATGGCGGAGAAGAGAAAGAAATCGTATGTTTTTAACACCGACTGGGAAGAAGAGTTCTTTTTTTACATGGAAAAGAGAGAAGTGTGTTTGTCTCATTTGTGGAGCTACAGTGGTGATTTTGAAACGGCACAATGTGGAAAGTCGCTACGAATCACGGCAGCTTCAACACAAACTTTCCCCTTAAGAGTGCACTTCGAGCTGAGAAAGCACGAGAGTTAAAGGCTGCTTTAGCCAAGCAGCAGTCTTTCTTCACTAGACCACTGAAAAAGGCTAAAAAGGCAGCCGAGGCTTATTTCAAGGCAACAAATTATTTGATAAAAAACAAAAAGACATTTTCAGTTGGAGAAACTGTAAAAGGAGCGATGATGATAATTGCTGAGACAATTTTTAAAGACGAGAAAAATGGATCAGATGTCATCTCAACTCTGGCCGATGTACAACTTGGTGCGAGTACAGTGACAAGACGGGTGTCCGCTATTTCCGAAAACTTGAATGAGCAGCTGGACAAGGACTTACGTGAATACAGGTGGTTCAGCATCCAGAGCGACGAGTCCGTGGACAACAGCAGTACGGCTCAGCTAATGGTGTTTATTATTATTATTATTATTTGAAATCATTCAGCCTGCTTCAATGTTGAAATTATAAGAGTTTGATTTGTTTAAAACAAAAAAGGGAGTTGAAATAATGTTAAATTTATTACTACATTACCACATTACTAGTATATTTTTGCTAATCTAATTGTGACATGTTCATTTGCACAAAATAAATGTCGCTTTGACAATGAAACACAAATCTGGTCATTTACACATAACTAATGCATGTATGCATACATTGTGATCAAATAAATAATAATACAGCGTAAAGTGGATTATTTAGACTTTTGAATTATCTTAATTGAGCTGGTAGCCCTTGTATTATTTGATGACCTTAAGGTAGCCCTCGGCTTTGAAAAGGTTGGTGACCCCTGATATATATATATATATATATATATATATATATATATATATATATATATATATATAAACGTGCTCCTCACCTTCCACGGTGGTTGGTCTCTCTCTCTCTCTCATCCAGCTCGGGTCCTCTACCAGAGGCCTGGGAGGCCTTGAGAGTTCTGCGCAGTATCTTTGCTGTTCCTAGTACTGCACTTTTCTGGACTGAGATGTCTGATGTTTTTCCTGGGATCTGTTGTAGCCACTCCTCCAGTTTGGGGGTTACAGCCCCGAGTGCTCTGATCACCACGGGCACCACTGATGCCTTCACCTTCAAGGCCTTCTCCAGCTCTTCCTTGAGCCCCTGGTATTTCTCTAGTTTCTCTTTCCTAATGTTAAAATCGCTTGGTATTGCAATGTCCACCACCACGGCTCTGCTCTGTTGCTTATCCACCACCACTATGTCTGGTTGGTTCGCCATCACCATTCTGTCAGTCTGTATCTGGATGTCCCACAGGATCTTGGCTCGGTCATTCTCCGCAACCTTCGGAGGTGTTTCCCACCTTGACCTTGGGGTCTCCAGCCCGTACTCTGCACAGATGTTTCTGTACACTATGCCCGCCACTTGGTTGTGTCGCTCCATGTATGCTTTCCCTGCCAGCATCTTACACCCTGCAGTTATGTGCTGGACTGTCTCAGGAGCCTCTTTGCACAGCCTACACCTTGGGTCTTGTCTGGTGTGGTAGATCTGGGCCTCTATTGCTCGGGTGCTCAAGGCCTGCTCCTGTGCAGCCAGGATGAGGGCCTCTGTGCTGTCCTTCAGACCAGCCCTCTCCAGCCATTGGTAGGATTTCTTGATATCAGCCACTTCAGTTATGTTTCGGTGGTATGCCCCATGTAGGGGTTTGTCCTGCCATGATGGTCCCTCCAGCACCTCTTCCTCTCCACTGTCTGAGGCATTCCTTGAGCACATCATCTGTCGGGGCCTTGTCCTTGATGTACTTATGGATTTTGGATGTTTCATCCTGGACAGTGGTTCCCACACTCACTAGTTCTCGGCCTCCTTCCTTCCGGCTCGTGTACAGTCTCAGGGTGCTCGATTTGGGATGGAGCCCTCCATGCATGGTCAGGAGCTTTCGTGTCTTAACGTCTGTAGTCTGTATCTCCTCCTTTGGCCAGCTTATGATTCCTGCTAGGTATCTGATCACTGGCAGGGCATAGCTGTTTATTGCCTGGGCCTTGTTCTTGCCATTGAGCTGACTTCTTAGGACTTGCCTTACTCGGTGCAGGTATTTGGCTGTAGCCGCTTTCCTTGTTGCCTCTTCAAGGTTTCCATTTGCTTGTGGGATACCAAGGTACTTGTAACTGTCCTCAATGTCTGTTATTGTTCCCTCTGGGAGTGAGACCCCCCTCTGTGTGGACTACCTTCCCTCGCTTGGTCACCATCCTACTACATTTCTCAAGCCCGAATGACATTCCAATGTCTGTGCTGTAGATCAGTGAGTCTCGCTCACTCTTAGTGTACAGCTTGATGTCATCCATGTAGAGGAGGTGACTGATGGTGGCCCCATTTCTGAGTCGGTATCCGTAGCCAGTGCTTTCAATGATTTGGCTGAGGGGTTCAGACCTATGCAGAACAGCAGTGGGGACAGTGTGTCTCCTTGGTATATGCCACATTTGATGGACAATTGTGCAAGTGGCTTGCCATTGGCTTCAAGGGTGGTTTTCCACGACCGCATTGAGTTTGCAATGAATGCCATTAGAGTCTTATTGATATTGTACAGCTCCAAGCACTCAGTGATCCATGTGTGTGGCATTGAGTCAGAGGCTTTCTTGTAATCAATCCAGGCAGTGCACAGGTTGGTCTGACAGGTTCTGCAATCACGGGCGACTGTTCGGTCAACCAGGAGTTGGTGTTTGGCTCCCCTGGACTTTTTGCCGATGCCCTTCTGTGCTGTGCTCATGTATTGATCCATGTGCCCACTTATCTGATGCCTGACATGAGCTTCCATGTTGTGGAGAGACAGGTTATTGGCCGATAGTTGGATGGGACTGTACCCTTCGAGGGATCCTTCAGGATCAGGATCGTACGCCCTTGGGTTAGCCATGCAGGGTGAGTCCCATCCCTTAGCAGCTGGTTCATTTGTGCTGGTTCATTTGTGCTGCCAGGCGCTCATGGAGAGCAGTGAGTTTCTTTAGCCAGTATGCGTGGATCATGTCAGGGCCCGATGCTGTCCAACTTTTCATGCCTGAGACTTTTTCCTGAATGTCTTCCACTGTGATGGTGACTGGATCTTGTTCGGGGAAGTTGCTGTGGTCTTTCCTCAGAGCCACCAGCCACTGTGCATCGGTGTTATGTGATGCCTCCCTTTCCCCTATGCCTTTCCAGTACCTTTCAGTTTCCAGCCTTGGTGGGTCTGCTCTGGTGTTATCCCCCTGCCATTGAGCGTACACTTTCGCAGGTTGTGTTGTGAACAACCGGTTTATTCGTCTGGCCTCGTTATCTCGAGTGTACCTCTTTAGGTGGCTGGCCAAGGCTTGTAGCCTTTGCTTGGCAGTTTCGAGTGCTTCAGGTATGCACCTTTCTGGGCCTCTGACAATTGGCTCACTTCTCTCCGCACCTGTTTGATTTTAGCCTCTAGCCGTCTTTTCCATGGTGGGTATTGTCTCTCATGGCTCCCATGGTTGCTCTTATAGCACCTCTAGGATCACTGCTGCTGAAGTGTATATCAGCTCATTGGTTTCAGTGATGGTTGTGGTAGGGATCGCTCTCAGTGCTGCATTCACATGTTCTAGGAGACTTTCAGATGGTACTTCACTTAGCCTCTGTAACTGGCATCGGGGTTGCCTTGTGTTCATTCGGGCCATGATCTTATCTTTCAGGTCAGACGCTGCCTTGCTCAGCGTGATACTTATTGGGGCTTCGTACCCAATCTCTGGTTGGGGAGTTGGTGTTAGCTCCCCTCTGACCTGGCGTCCTGGCTCCCCCTTGCCATAGCATTTGTGTTGTACCTCGTCAATCTCTAGTGATAGCAGTTGCCGTTTGTGGATGTTGGAACACTGAGCTACTAGTTGTTTGGCCGTTAGCTTGGACTGTGGGTATCGTATTAACCATTCATCCCACATCCTGTTCATGTAACCCCCTCTGCGAGGGTTACTGGAGTAGTAGCATTCCAACAGAGCCTTGTTCTCGCATCTCGCCCATTTCCGCCTTTTTCCAGTAGCCCATTTTTCATCAAGGTGCTCTGGTTCCCCAGCACCTGACGCAGACCTTGTTTGGCCCGGCGATGTCTGAGCATCTCGTAAGTTTCATTGTCTCTCATCATTGTATGAGGTGGGCTATACCGTGAAGGGTCTTGCCCAAGGACCCACACTGGCTTGCTCATTGGAGCAAGCCAGTGTGGGTCCTTGGAGGGAGGAGGGATTCGAACCCGGGTCCCCCTTGTCAAAGTCACTGGCTTGCTTATTATTGCACCTTGGGGGGGGGGGGGGGGGGTGTCAAAGTCCAGTGACTTACCAGTTGAGCTATCCAGCCGGTGTGTGTGTATATATATATATATATATATATATATATATATATATATATATATATATATATATATATATATATATATATATATATATATATATATGTATGTATATATGTATGTATATTATATACATACGGCCTATGGATAAAAATGGCTTCATTTATGCAGCCGTTATTTCAAGGCCTGTATTTTTACTCTTCTATCGAGTAAAAATGCATCATCATAAGGTCTGTAACAATCTTGATGTAAAATTTCCATTACTGCTGACGTCAATTCTCCCATAACCAGTGTTGTGCTAGTTACTGAAAAATAGTAACTAGTTACAGTTACTAGTTACTTTACTCAAAAAGTAACTCAGTTACTCCTTGATTACTTCAAACTGAAAAGTAATGCGTTACTGTTGAAAGTAACTTTTTAGTTACTTTTTAAAGAACATTCTTTAATTCTCCCATTAATGCCTTTATAACTTAATTTCAGTGTTGCATGGAAAATAATACACTGTTGATCAGCTTAACAGTTTTTATTCATTAGCGTTCAAATCACTAAACTCTGTTAACCATTATGGTCTATATAATAGGCTACAACACAAAACTTTTTGATTGATTTTTACACTAATTTCTATAAGTCAGACTAGCACTAACTGAAAATTTCACAAGGATTTCTGAAATAACACAAAACAAGCTGAATAATATATTTAGAATATCAATCAAAACATAAAGTGGCTTCAGAATTATAAAAGCTGTTTTGTGTAACCCTGTTCCACAGCTTAAGTATGAAACTTGCAACAATGTACAACAATGTACAACATTTAAATAAAATGCTGCTCAAAAATGAAATCTCTAAGCAAAATTAGTTGCATGTCAAGTTCAACAACTTTGAAAGTAAGCTATGTGTAATTAAAGGGCAATATAAGTTGCGTAAGTCTATTAAAAAAATATTCTTTGCAAAAAAAATTACTAGCAAGATTACTAGCAAGGACCTAAATGAATGTTTGAGTTGAGTCTTTGCCTTCAAACCAGTGGTTGTACCGCATGAGAAGAAGTCTCTCAAACCTTTGGTCGGACAGCTTGTTCCTCTTTGGAGACAGTACCAGACTTCCCAGGCTGAAAAGTCTCTCAACTGGAGCACTGGATGGGGTAACTGCATTTTTCTTCAGAGAAATTTCCTTTATTGTGGGAAACTGTTTGAGAATTTCCATCTCTGTTTCGGCTGTTCTCAAGTACGCCATTACTTCAGTTTCCACAGTGCTGAAGGTATCGTCAGCCTCCTCAAAACAGAAAAAGTCCTGCACGTTGCATGAGCTTAATTTTGATGTTGTTGGAGACGTAGGCATCCTGGCAGCTTGCTGCACAGGGACAGGGCGATGGATGAACTTGTGACACTCTGCTGTCAACATTCCCTTGACCGTCTCTTTCTTCCTCTGGTCTCTCAACCATCGCAATTTGAACATGGGAAGTGTGACTGCCGCTAGTATGGCATCATTGCTTTCCAAGGTGGATGCAAATCGTGCTTTGATTGCCTGAAAAAAAAAAAAAACAGTGACAGATATTAGAAAAAGTAAGATTCCCTGCTGTATGCAACTATTTCTGATAGGTATGAGTTATAAAATCATTTAAGAATCACATTAAGACATTGAGAATATATGTGGAAATGATTGGACATAACTAAAAATGAGGAATTATGGCAATAGCAAGTGCAGTGTGTGTTGTGCGGAATAAATCACTATTTGCACTTTCTTCATTTTCCTATATTATTGCTTGCTCAGATAAAAATATTAATGTTTACATCCATAAATTTCACCTTTGATAAACACTCCCAGCCTGTGTGATTTTAATATACTGTAAATGTAAATGTGTGATCACCACTGATTGAATACATTGTTGTAATGTGAGGAAGGAAAACCAGAAAATGCCCAATGTGTTAAATGTTGACGAATGTTTCTTACCTCGATTATGGCATCAGGTAGGCCAGTTGCAATACTCAAGCCTTCTTTCACTTCCAGTAGCTTCAACATCAGTACTTCTATTGTGGGCAGGAGGGTGCCATAATAACAGTTCTCCTCTCCTTGTAGGATATCAAGAGCAACTGTGAGAGGCTTCATAATCTTACAGTATTCTTGTAGAAACTGAAGCTCCCTCTCACTAATACATTTCAGCTCTAAATGATTAGACATGGTATTCAAGTCAGCCATGGGTATTTCAGCAAGTCTTGCAACAGCATCATAGAATGAATTCCATCTGGTGGAGCATGGCACAAGTAGTTTTTTGCCAACCAAATCGCCCACTAACTCTGAAGCCAATGTCGACCTGCTGGCCTTACTCCACAATGCTGTGCACTTAGCAGTAGAGCTTCTGTAGATCCCCTTAGTCCCAGGATTTGAAAGAAGCCACTTGTCCACATCAGAGCATGAAATTAAGTTAAGTGTGTGAGAGGCACACCTCTGGTGTGGTGGTAAAAGGATACCCTCATCTGTGGCTGTGCCGAGTACGTCTGCCACATCTATGAAGGTAACCTCTTCATCCTCTTCATCGTCGTCGCCATCAGAGACCGATTCCGGCTGATACATTTGAAAGGCTTTTACAAAGTTCGAACCATTATCAGTAACTGTAGCTATAACTTTCGTTGACAGTCCATACAATGAATGAATGTGGTCGATCTCAGCAGCAATTACATCATATGTGTGCCTACCCTTGATCCTTCTACAGGCCAATGCAGCTTTCTGGCTTTGAAGAGTAGTGGCATTTATCCAGTGTGCGGTCATGCCAAGGAAGCTTCTGTTATGAACAGACCAAATGTCTGGAGTGGTCGCGATGTAGTCTTGCCCCTCAAATGTTGCCTTTAGCTCACTTTCCATTTTTGAATATTCTTTATCCAAGAAGCTGGAAAAAGTCTTTCGTCCCATTTGCCGTGTGCCGCCTGGACATGCTATCATGCTAACAAGCTGCCTGAAAGCGGGTGACTCCACAGTCGAAACTGGCAGCATGTTTTCCACAACATACCGTGCGATGGTTTTGCTTATTTGTCCCTGGCTAAAAGCTCGGTTGAAATCTAGCCGCTGTTGTTTGGGCGGAGGGGCTAGACTCACTTCGTGTGTGTCCGGGTTAGCTTCTAGCTTCGTGGAGGCATGTAGCTTCTGGAGGTGTTTTGACAGGTTTGAGTTGCCTTTTTTCGCAGTTGATAGCAATTTCGAACCCGAAAGACATAGCTTACATTTAACTAAAATGTTTCTATCTTTCTGTTCCACAAAAGTAAAATAATGGGCGTATTTCCATTTCGAGAAACTCGCCTTGCCTTGACTCTCCTCCATGACTGTCGCATAAACTTGAATAAACGTGAGCACGCACACCCACAATGCATGCGTCTTCTTCATTAGTAGACCTAAGCTACACCGCAGCCAAATAAATAAAAACATTTACCAAGTAACGGAGTAACGCGCCGTTTAGTAACGGTAACGGAGTTCCTTTATTTTGAAAGTAACGCGTTACAGTATTAGTTACCGTCAACAGTAACGGCGTTACAGTAACACGTTACTAGTAACGCGTTACTGCACAACACTGCCCATAACCAGTGTTGGGAGTAACTCGTTACAAAAGTAATTAATTACTGTAATGCATGATTTTTTGGTGTAATGCAGTAATGTAACTCATTACAGGGAAGAAAATCGGTAATATATTACTCGTTACAATGCCAGTAATGCACATTACAATGCATTTTTAACCTGCTTTGTTTTTGTGGGTTTTGCGTTTTCTTCATACAAAGTTTGCGGATCACCGCGAGATCAGCGAATCTGATAAGTCCACACAGAACATTACATTTCATACAAAGTTCCGCGAGATCAGCTAGTGATATAAAAGTCCGCGCAGACCATTCCATTTCCTTTTACTTCGTCTCGAACTGGCAGACTGACAAAGGATGACAGAACCAGAAGAATCGGATAGTGCGAGCTCCTTTTCAAGATGGGCATACGCCCACTACTTTCACTTCGTTCAAAATAAGGACTCCAAGAACATTTTAGTTGAATGCACACTGTGTGTGAATCCCAAACCTCTTTCCACGTCGAAATGCAGTACAAGCAATTTGACGAAGCACTTGCAGAGGTGTCATAGCACCACGAAATTATGGATGGCAGGTGAAAGTCATGACACATGAGAGATTTGCACTGTAGATTGCCAAATCCTTATTTCCAGTCATTTTGGCGAGAGTAACTAAAGTAATGTAAAAGTAGTGTAATGCCTTACTTTTTATTTAGAGTAATATTGTAATGTAAGGCATTACTTTAAAATGACAGTAACAAGTAATAAGTAGTGCATTACAGTTTTTGAGTAACTTGCCCAACACTGCACATAACACAATTATTTGTTTTGGATGATCATCATCATAATTACATAATTACAAACTGTTTTTCATCCATAGGTGGGACTCCCCTTTAAAGTGTGTAGCCTATGAAGTTTTTTTTACTGTTTTGATCTGTAGTAAACATGGCAGAACATTTGTCACTTTTTTATTTGCAGATCCATGTAAAAACATACAGAAGCAAGTCTCCAAAGTAAATCTTATGCTAGCTTTTGTCCTGGGCTTTCTCTTGTCCGCCGCTCTGAGTTGTTTGGTCGTTACATGTCACAGGTATGAGACATTTCGTAGTGCAACATTCATATTATATTGTAGTGTACTTAATACTTTGTGCTTTTTTCAGAAGAAAACTGAGAAGCCGTACGCAAGACCATGACATTAGCAAAATGGAAATGGTAAATTGCCATAATTATAGCTAGTATAGACTTGTGTGACATTAGTGGTGACTTTGGTGACTTTTGGCGACTTTTTGCATTTGTTTCATTTTCGATGGCATCTACAAGTGCATTGTTAAAATGCAATGGTTAAATTTGTCCACTGGAGGTCAGTGTTTCTCCGAGGCCTCAGACACTTCGAACAATTTGACACAATATTGCGACTGAGGTGTCTATGGCCGTTTCCCAATTCACCGACGGCACGCTTGTGAGTGTGCACTCGGTCTGTCGTCGAGACAGCGCACACTCGCTCTGTCCTTAGTGCACTACGTTTCTCACATGGCCGTCTGCGAAATTGAACAGGTCCCGCCTCAGCTCAATGAGCCGGGTGGTCTGCTCCTTGTTCCCTAAAGACAAAAATATTATACTATTGCGACTAGTAATACTTGGAATTGGGACATGGCCAATGTTCCCCCTAATTTTTAATGTGTCTGAGCAAACAGTAACTCCACATCCGAAATGAACCCCCCCGCGCGGCTCGCACTTTGCAGATATAAAAAAAATGACCCCGCGGCTGAATAAAAAGCTCTTTCATCCCTGATTTACAGTGCGCTGCACAAGTTTTCTTGTGCGCTGAGAATGTGCGAGCAGTGCGCAGGTTAGAGTAAACGCTGGACATGGCGATACTGTAGAATGTCCAGCATTACAACAGCAAAGGAAATACAGAAGTGTAAGGGGAAAAGCATGTGAACGGTAAAACAGGTGCTGTGAACTATGCCGTTACGGCTACCGTCACACATGTTTAGCGTAGTTTATGAAGAGTTTCATGTAGCATAGTTGTAGGTGAGGTGAACCAGTACGTATATTTTATAGTGACGTCGCAACTCTCACTTGTGGATGTCGCTGGCGAGTCGGTCTTTGTAGTCATATATCCTCCCGCGCTGTGCATGCTGGGGCTTTTAAGTGTGCGAAGCGTGCATGTTTGCACGCTTGGTCCACGCCCCGATTTCCATGGAAACGACGGCGCCGTTCAGGGCTCGTCTCGACGGTGCAGGGGGAAAAAAACGAATGGAACGGCGCTTGTCGCGCCGGATATGACGCATATCCCGTTCCAAGGACGCTCACAAGTGTGCCGTCGGTGAATTGGGAAACGGCGTATGCTTCACAAGGCTCCATTTGCCCATCACTATGAAACATGATTAAAAAAAAAAAAAGTCTATAAGGTTGTGATGTGTGATGTCAAAATGGGGTCACTGGCCAAAAAGGTTGGGAACCACTGATCTAATTAAAGACAGTTTAAAGGAGAATTAATGTTTTTTACAATCTGAGCCTTATTTCGGTAATAAAACAAGTTGTTTTACTCACTCATAGCACTTTGGTGTCATATGAAGCACTTCCAGAGATGTTTTAGATTAGCGATATCCGTAATGCAAGTTCTCGGTCTCCAAATAACACAAACTTTAGCACTTTTCAAATCATAGAAGCTCGATGTCTTAGTCTACACTTTCATTTGAGTCAAAAGTGGCCTGTAATCTGAGATTTATCCATAATTTACAGCTTTGCGTTTCATGTTTGGGTCCCGGGAGCTGAGAGTGAAATAAGCTGTGACTCCGCGCATGCGCACTGGCCTCCTCATCTACTCGAAACTATGGATAAATCTCGGATTACAGGCCACTTTTGACTCAAACCAAAGTGTAGACTAAGACAATGAGCTTCTATGATTTGAAAAGTGCTAAAGTTTGTGTTATTTGGAGACCGCTCGGGGCATATAATATTTGCGAACTCGCGCTACGGCTATCGCTAATCTAAAACATCTCTGGTAGTGCTCCATATGACACCAAAGTGCTATGGGTGAGTAAAACAACTTGTTTTATTACCGAAATAAGGCTCAGATTGTAAAAAAACGTTAATTCTCCTTTAATTCCCCATGAAAAAGGAAATGTGTTATTAACGTGTTAGTTGTTGTTAGCTTATAAAATCATTTTATGTTTTACATGTTTTGTGACAAAGCAAAGCAAAGCAACTACAGTGGTACCTCACCTTACGAATGACCCAACAAACGAAAATTTCAAGTTACGAAACGTCTTCACGTCAAATTTTGGTCTCTAGATACGAATGAAATTTCAAGTTACGAAACGCGAAATCTCTAATCCAATCCAACTTTATTTATAAAGCACTTTAAAAACAACAAATCTCAAAAATTCAATTAATGCGCGCTCAGATGCACGCCCCGAAACGTAAATACACTTTATCAACAACTTTAGGTTCCAGAGGTGGCCCGCGGTGGGAGAGGTCCACGAGGTAGGACAACTTTGTATTTTGCAATTGTTTCTCAGACTGGAGTTTCTCTCGCATTTCTCTCTCGTTTGAACACTCGAACTTTCATAGATTTTCAATGGAATGTGTTGATAGTGAAGCATGGGGGGGACACGGCTCAATATAGCGCCACCGAACACGCGAGTGGAGACACAACAACACATCATCAGTATGGTAAAACTCACCTGTCTCATGACGGTCTAAACCCCGCTCACGTTCCCTTAGTGAGTGAACAATCCAACGCTTGGCGAATTCTGCTTCACAATGACAGGAAGAGCCGACATCGAAGGATCAAAAAGCGACGTCCATACGGCGCAAGGCCGCACTACACCGGGGCTGCGGGATGGAACCGCGGCGCCCGGGCCGTGCCTCCTCCTCGGGGCCGAGCACGCGCGGGCCGAGCACGGGGTGATTTAATCTTGGTCCGGTCCTGGTTTAGTCCAGGTCCAGTTCAGGTTTAGACCTGGTTTAGTTCTGGTCTAGACCTGGTTTAGTTCTGGTCTAGACCTGGTTTAGTTCTGGTCTAGACCTGGTTTAGTTCTGGTCTAGACCTGGAAGTCACATAGAAGCAGAGCCCGCCCCGAGCGAGACACCGCGGTCTTTCCCGCCGATAGAGCACCTTTCTCGGCCTGTTAGCTCACAGTGTCAGCCCCCCCGGCTCTGGAAGTCACATAGCCCCGCCCCCACCCCGCCCCGCTCTTATTCCCGCTGAAAGAGCGTCTTTCTCGGCCTCGTTGCTTGCGCAGACACGAGCAACGAGCAACGCACTCATCCAACGGCACTGCCATGTTATAATAATAACAGGTCCAATCCAGGTTTAGTTCTGGCCAGACCTGGTTTATTCCACGTTCTTTTAGTCCTGGTCTAGTCTCTTAGCCCGTCAGGAACACAATGTTACACTATTAAAAAAGTTACACTATAAAAAAAAAACCTAGGAACGAATCAGGCTTTTTCCATTGAAATAGCTACTCAACTTACGAATTTTTCACGTTACGAAACCACTTCTGGAACGAATTAATTTCATAAGGTGAGGTACCACTGTACTTCCAAGCTACTTTAGGCCAAGTGTACCAATGAGAAAACAGTGTTCCATCATATGACAAAAAGATTCCACTCCGTACCAAGAGCTGAATAATGATGGAGGCTATCTTCTCCTGTCTTCCTCCAGCTCAGTGTGAATGCTGCTGGAGAAGATGATGCTAACGAGGAGCCAAAAGAACTACATTACGCCAACATTGACTTTTCAGCAATGTCAAGAAAACCCCAGAGAGACAGACAGAATTTAGAGGACACCGCTACAGAATATGCAGAGATCAAAAAGGAAATGATTGATCTGAAGCAAGAAAATGGAGAAATGCAAGAGGAAATAGCTGAGAATGAGGAGGGGGCCATGTTGGAAGAAACAACAGAGAATGAGCCAAAAGAGCAGCAGGAGAACTTATACTCCAATGTCAAAGAAATCACAGATCACAAATAAATTGCCAACTGGGTAGTTATAAGTGTTTATATATATATCACTGTCATTTGTATTGAGTTGTTAGCCTTTATCTTGCTACGTGCTACCTTTGCTTTTCACACTGTCATGTACTTTTACTTTTATCTATTATTATTAAGTTTGTTTGTAAAATAGGAAATTGTAGCTGTAATTTCATGGTGAATGTAATCATGATTTGTATTGTAAAAAAAAAAAAGTATTCATTTTGTTATTTTAAATATATATAATGATATAATAAAAAAATCACCCACCTTCTCCACATGATGTCGCCAAAGTGCTTATCCATGGGTATCCTCTATGCCTAAATAATCTAATTAAATATTACTTACTGCAAATACTTGTCATGAAAATCAAGTCCGTAGAGCACATAGATGTAGTTATGTGTGTAATAATGAAATGTAGAAATGTAGGTTAATGTGTATTTTATAAAATGAAAATCCTGAATTTGTGAAAACCTAATGCTTTGTTAATGTGTGATATTGTGTGTGTGTGTGTGTTTGTGTTTGTGTGTGTAATATTTTGTGTGTTTGTGTACGCGTGATATTGTGTGTATGTGTGCGCGTGATATTGTGTTTGTGTTTGTGTGCGTGTAATATTGTGTGTGTGTGTGAGTGTGTGTTTGTGTGTGTGTGATATTGTGTGTGTGTGTGTGTGTGTGTGAGAGTGTGTGTGGGTGTGTCTGAGTGTGTTTGTTTGTGTGTGTGTGCGTGTAATATTGTGTGTGTGATATTGTGTGTGTGATATTGTGTGTTTGTGTGTGTGTGTGTGTGTGTGCGCGCGCGTGTGTGTGTGTGTGAGAGAGAGGGTGTGTTTGTATATATGTGTGTGTGAGTGTTTGTGTGATATTGTGTGTGTGTGTGTGTGTGTGTGTGTGTGTGTGTGTGTGTGTGTGTGTGTGTGAGAGAGAGAGGGTGTGTTTGTGTATGTGTGTGTGTCTGAGTGTTTGTGTGATATTGTGTGTGTTTGTGTGTTTGTTTGTGTTTGTGTGATATTGTGTGTGAGTGTGTGTGTTTGTGTGTGTGTGATATTGTGTGTGAGTGTGTGTGTTTGTGTGTGTGTGATATTGTGAGTGTGTGAGTGTGTGTGTGTGTTTATGTGTGTGTGATATTGTGAGTGTGTGCGTGTGTGTGTGCCTGTAATGTTGTGTATGGGTCAGAGAGTGGACAGTGAATAGTTCTTATTGTTGACAAAATGTAATTGCATTGTATAATTTATTTCTGTAAATCAGTGACTGCAAATGGAAATCTGTTTAACTATAATCTGGTGCAGAACATGTTTTTAATGAGCTTTAAGTCTTTAAGTAAGTTTAAGTGCATTGTCCCTTCACATAACGACTAAACTAAACTAAACTGGCATCAGGATAGTATATTATTTCTGGTGAGTCGCTTCCTGAAAGTGTGGTTGCACAATGAGACCACGCAGAGTATAAGCCACAATGGCATTTGACACCACATCACAATGCAGAGTGTCATCAAGTCAAGGTAAGACATCTTCCTCATTCTATTCATCTCCTTTTATGAAAATATCCATACAAGATGTATTTAATAGAAATATTCCATCTCATAAACACTGCTCGAAAATAATTGTTAATAATTGTTGTCAAATTAGACCTGAGCGGACAGACAGAGACTTAGCACTTCACAGTGCGGGTGAAGTGTCGTCCCCAACAACACAAAATCAGTGTGAACTGGCTAGAGCCAGTACAGAAGTATGAGCGCTCTTGATTTACTTATATACCAATACTCACAGTTATTGACAATTGACTGGCAAGGACCATGACCACAGAATGAATTAATTAATTTTCTCTTTTATTACAGTATATAGTATTTCATGCTATTATACATATTGAAATAGTGTTGTAAAAATGCTCCACTTTTCATTTTGCAACCAGGGAAAGCACAAACATGTGTACAACATCCTTTACAAGCTGTTTCCTTCCCTTAGGTCACTCATCTTAACTTCCCTTATATATATATTTAATGTCTGTGAGAACAGAAAATCTCCCAGACTCATCAGAATGTTCATGATTATCTCCATAATCGTCCTGTCGTCCGGGTGGGGCAGTTGTGTTGCAGGTGGGCACAATGAGCACACTTTCCTGTTGTTTTCACTGTATTTGCCTCTGGGGCGTGAATGGCCAAGACTTTATGAATGTGAGTGTGAAGTGTGTCTCTGTTTTCACCAGAGGTGGACCCAAAAATAGTATTCAAGTAAAAGTACCGTTACTTTGAAATAATCTTACTCAAGTAGAAATACAAAGTAGTAGTCCAAGAAAGTACTCAAGTAAGAGTAAAAATGTGTGTGTCATGTAAGAGTAACTTTGACTGTTGGAACGTAACATCTGATTTATAATTTAAAGTTAATGCAAGATTAATATTAAATAATGCACCACATTCATTATTAATGAGTTCATCATTACATTTATATTCCAAACACCCAACGCTCTTTATAGTGAATTATTCATTCACTCCACACTTGGTGGTGGTAAGCTATTACTGTAGCCATGGCTGCCCTGGGGCAGACTGATGGAAGCAAGACTGCCAGTCTGTGCCATTGGCCCCTCTGACCACCAACACTCACACACACCACATCCATATTAGGAAATGTGGGTTTTTG
>JAVJIX010000070.1:2045000-2112500 GCA_036785185.1 Paratrypauchen microcephalus
ACAGCTCAACACGAGCTCAAGGTGCCTACTGCACACATGGAAGTAAAAGTGCTCTGTAAGAACTCCATATGCAAATACATTGTCAGCATTTTAGTGTTATTGCAGACATTAAAGATCCTACAGTTTAGCACTTTGAATTTTATTTGCTTATGAACTCATTTGATAATTGGTTTATTTATGTGAGTATTTAACATGCCGTCCTTCTTGTTACAAACATTGTTCAGGTGGAATAAGACCTGGAATAGGTCTTTAAAGGTACAGTATGTAAGTTTCTGGAGTGGCACCTTTTGGAGATTAACTGCATGATTCCATGGAAATAGAACATGAAACGATACTTCATGGAGACACGTACCTTTTATGCCAGATTACTGTACAGTATCCCTCGTTTATCGCGGGGGTTAGGTTCCAGAAATAGCCCGCAATAAGTGAAATCCGCGAAGTAGGACAACTTCATATTTTACAATGATTCTACATGTTTTAAAGGGACAGTGTGTAGGATTCGTGGCGCATAGGTGGTTACTAGCTATTCCACTTCCTCTTTTGGCTACGGCAGACCTCGAGGGTCACTCGGACGCGACGTACCGCCGACATCGCGCGCGTGCCCGCGCACGAACCGCGCACCGCTGTATACATAAAACGGTCCCCCGTTCACTTTTTTTTTTTTCTTTTCGCATGAAAACACACAATCCCGATCATGATTCATGACAATCTACACATCAAATGAAACCTTACAGTCTCCTCTTTTTGACTATGCAATTCATTTCCCTGCAAAACAATCACTCCCCGAGCACATGGGGCTTTTATACAGAAAAGCACAAAACTTAGCTTACTTAGCTTACCTTTGAAGGCTTTGCACAGGTCAAACTCTGTATTTCATCATAAACTTGGTCTCAGTCTGTCCATAAGGATCCAGCGAATAAAATCCAGTAAAACAATTTAGTCCAAAATACGTGTTATATCCATTACGATGTGTGATCCGGCAGCATGCTCCCCCTCCCCCCCTCCCCTTCCCCTTCTCTGCTTCGCTCCTGGCTGCATATGGGAGCAGAGGAACGAAGGAGAGAAGGGGAAGGGGAGGGGGAAGGGGGGCCATCTGCAGCGCGGCTAAGCAGCTGTTAGCCGGAGCCGAGGCAAAGGATGAGCCCAAATGTCCTTCTGCGGCTCTCGTATTCAAAATGGCTGCCTCTATATGGGGAAGATCCCCCTTTTATGTGACTATATCTAAGTCCAAAAGAATACTTTGATTTCATGATGGAAGTGAAAAGGCTTGGAAAACAATGTATTTTTGAATGGGTATCTTCAATTTCAGTAATTAACAGGTAAAAATCTTACACACTGTCCCTTTAAGGCTGTAAATGCCTCACCACACACATTATACGCTTTTCTCAGACTGGAATTAACCTTTTCTCACATTTGTCTCTAGTGTAAACACTCAAACTTTCATAGATTTTCAACAAAATGTATTAATAGTGGCGCGGGGGGAGACACGGCGCCGGGAGCCCCGCCAGACGCGCGACCAGCACTGCCACGTCCCTGGACGAGACGCGCACCAGCCCCTTGGAGAAGTGCGTGACACGTGCTGCTCTGTCACGGATTTGTGACATGATAAACCCCTCATCGTGGAGAAAATGCAAGGCCGCGTGTACACCGGGAAGATAGAACTGCGGCGCCCGGACCACGTGCTCTCAACCCGAGCCCCAAACCGAACACGCACAAACGAATGCAAAAGCCGCACGGAGTGATTTAATCCTGGTTCAGACCTGGTCTACTTCTGGTCTAGACCTGGTTTAGTCCACGTTTAGTCCTGGTCTAGTCTCTTAGCCAATCAGGACGCAGACCACATTGTTACACCATAAAAAATATGAAAAAAAAAAACAATTGAAAAAAGAAATCCTCGAAACAGCGAGGCCACGAAGAGTGAACCGCGATAGAGCGAGGGTTCACTGTATAGCCAAAAGAATAACATTTATTTGGAACCAAGCAGGAGGAGGCACTTCTGCAGATCAAATAAGAGTCTGTTTTGTGGAGGGGCAAGCTCACTCATAGTGTAATAAAACATTCAAAAATCATGATATAATCTTTGCTAAAAGTGTCTTTTAAAAGGGACTTTTATGGGCTTTTAACAATGTTATAAAAGAAGTACTCAATGTATAGGATTTGTAAGTCATTTTTCAGCTGTTCAGATGTGTTTTATTGGTGAGTGTGAGGGGAAAGTCAGGACAGATGAGTCAATTAAACAGTGTATTTATCTCTCTTTCAGACGTGAGGGAGCCTGTGATATCTGGAGACATGAGTGTGGTGGAGGGCCGCGAGCTGAATCTGACCTGCACAGTGTACAGCTTCCCTGCATCTAACATCACTCTGAGAGGACGTGGGCTCTCCTTCAGTGTAAACTCTGCCCACACGGAGCCAGGGTCAGTCAGTCTGGTCATCTCCAACATGACTGTGGAAGATGCAGGACGTTATGTGTGCACAGTGGAACATGAGCTCCAGACTCTCAACACATCTGTGGACGTGAGAGTGCTTTGTAAGTCCTCCTCTGATGTGCTGTAGCACTCTCATAGTAAACAGCAGCTGGTAGTTTTATTTATGTTCAAACCTGAATGAGCTGAGCTGAATCATTACAAATTTCTGATGAAAAAGGTCACACTGACTGTTGATGTTTATGTTTTTGAAATGGCGTGAAAGTGGGACTACACCTAAACTGCTCATCCAATGACAGAGCATAAAAAGTCTGTTTACCCAAAGTGGACTTCATTTTACAAAGTTATCAGGGCAGTGCAGTCGTGATCTGATTCCAAGAGGATTAGGTCTTTTGGACATAATTAGTATCATTTGAATGTGGAAAACATACAATACATACAATGCTAATTTCTGTTGATAAACTTAAAAGTCCTGTCTGCTTGGTCCTTAAAGGAGAATTAATGTTTTTTACAATCTGAGCCTTATTTCGGTAATAAAACAAGTTGTTTTACTCACCCATAGCACTTTGGTGTCATATGGAGCACTTCCAGAGATGTTTTAGATTTGCGATAGCCGTAGCGCGAGTTCTAGCCGTAGCTCGCGCTAATATATGTTATGCTAATATACTGTATGTTATGCTAATATATAAGCATGTAATATATGCCCCGAGCGGTCTCCAAATAACACAAACTTTAGCACTTTTCAAATCATAGAAGCTCGATGTCTTAGTCTACACTTTCATTTGAGTCAAAAGTGGCCTGTAATCTGAGATTTATCCATAATTTACAGCTTTGCGTTTCATGTTTGGGTCCCCGGAGCTGAGAGCGAAATAAACGGTGACTCCGCACATGCGCACTGGCGTCCTCATCTACTCAAAACTATGGCTAAATCTGGGATTACAGGCCACTTTTGACACAAACGAAAGCGTAGACTAAGACATTGAGCTTCTATGATTTGAAAAGTGCTAAAGTTTGTGTTATTTGGAGACCGCACGGGGCATATATTACATGCTCATATATAAGCATAACATATATTAGCGCGAGCTACGGCTAGAACTCGCGCTACGGCTATCGCAAATCTAAACATCTCTGGAAGTGCTCCAAATGACACCAAAGTGCTATGGGTGTTGTTTTGTTTTATTACCGAAATAAGGCTCAGATTGTAAAAACGTTAAAGGTCCCATGACATGGTACTTCTTGATGCTTTTATATGGCTCCTTAATGGTTCCCTAATACTGTAAATGAATCCTTCTTCAAAATCAACACTCAGTGCATAAGAAAGCCTTGTGAAAAAATCTCTCTCTGAACACCTCATTCTGGGCGTTGTTGCTTGAATGCAAATGAGAAGGACAGAGATAGGTCAGAGCTACGGGTGGGGGTGGGGGGGCAAATGCGCCGCTGGTTCCTTGTTTTAGCGGTGCGCTGTGTGCTGGCCCCACTTCCGTGTTTTAAGAGCGGAGGAAGAAAGGAGAGCCGTTTCAATGAAAAAAAACACATTTTCACAGAAAATAAAATTAAACCACTGCTGTTTCAGAGGTCCAGAGGGTCGGATAAAGGACTTCCGAGCCTAGAAACACTCACACGTGCCTCCAGGCAAATAAAAAAACGCATTTCGCATTGCGTAGCTCATTCACGGTCCAAACTCTCTGGGCGTGATTTACAGAGACGGTGGGTAGACATCCAGATGGGGGGTGGAACTGCATTTTCCGTGTGACGTCAGAAAGTTTTCGTTGTTCAGAATCGCCCGTTTGAGCTGTGTTTTTTTCAAACGCGGAAAAGGACCGCAAATGCTCAGTTTACACATTTCGCAACTTTTAGCCATGGCGGGGGCCCTAAACATGGTAGGGGAGCTCACAGTAACGTTCAAAAACCTCAGAAAGTGAAAATTTCATACCATGGGACTTTTAATTCTCCTTTAACATGCTTATTTGTTTATTGCTGTGGCCACTGTTTTAAATTTGCGTAAGTTAAATTCTAGATTATCCATAGATGGTGGCTGTGTAGCTCTGTTGTCTCACAGCAAGAAAGCCTCAGGACGAACTGCTGTGTGGAATCAGCCCTTTTTGTGAGGAATTTTCCCTTCCCCATTGGTGTTGAATGATGGGTCAAATGCGGATGACAAATTTCCCTAGTCAAAGTGTAGTGTTGGGACAGTCAAATAGACACTAAGCGAAGAACTAAGCCTGGCTAATATTTCTCACCTTGTTTTGATCCAAGTAATCTCTCTCTGTCTCATTTGTTTTACAGTTTCAACCAAGTCCAGTCACTTCATATTGATGCTCATTTTATTTTCCAGGGAAGCCCCACATTCTGAACTCCTCTGGCTGTGTGTATAACGGGGAGGTCCTGAGGTGTGTGTGTGTGACTCGGGCCTCTCCTGTCCCCTCTGTCACATGGACTCTGCTCCAGGACCAGTCTGAGTACTCACTGGTTACCGTGGTGACAGGAGACACAGTCAACAGCAGCTTCGTCCTCAGAGGGAGAGGGCTCAACATAACGCAAGTCGAATGTGTGAGCAGCAACAGAGCGGGGCACGTCCGGGAGGATTTCACACCCTCCGTCATCACTGACACAGCAGAGCCCTCAGGTATGTAGTTTTTGTAGTTTTTAAAGGAGTCATGTTGTGCAAAATTAACAGTTTTCTTATTAAAAACATGAAATTGTATTTGGCTTCATTAAATTTTCCCAGGATTGTTGCATTACAGGTGGAAACTTTGAGCAGTTTAAATCCATAAATTAGGGCAAGAGGCTTTTATTATATTTTGAAAATAAACTAAAATAAAACACATTTAATTAAATACAGTGGTCCCTCACTATATTGCGGTTCACCTTTTGTGGCCTCGCTGTTTCGCGGATTTTGTTATTAAAATTTTTTTAGAGTGTATCAACGCGCATTGTGTTCTGCGTTCTGATTGGCTAAGGGACTGTAGACCTTTGCCGATTCGTCAGTCATTCTCCTCCGTGCCGTGTCTCCTGTACAGTACAGAATGCCAGGACGAAGAGGCTCGGTCAGAGGAACTGTAAAATACTCACAACATGTTTAGGGCCTGAAAACAGGTTTTGATCTTTGGTTTCATTCTATAATACTGTGCTTTTTTTGTTGAAAATCTACAAAAGTTTGAGTGTTTAAACGAGAGAGAAATGTGAGAAAATGTTAATTCCAGTCTGAGAAAAGTGTAGAATGTGTGTGGTGAGCCGTTTACAGCCTTAAAACGTAGAATAATTGTAAAATCTAAACCTGACAACTTCACGAATTTCGCCTATCCCGGGTTAGCCTATATTTAGACTGTAACCACGGCGATAAATGAGGGACCACTGTACTGAGCTCTAAAATATAATCCATCAACAACATGACCAATAAGACAAATGTCATTAGTCATGAGTCACGGTTTCTCCACAAATGAACTCTGCATTTGTGGCCTTGTCAGTGAAGTTTGGGTTAGATACACAGAGATACATAATATTTCAAGAGTTTTTAGTTTGACTAATTTTTGGCAGGGCATGTCTGTAGTTGACCAAGAATTCCTTTAGTCCACTACAGCTCTACCATAAATCATCTCCAGACTCCTTCAAATTGCCTTCATTTTAACTGTGTACTCACATTAAAAATGCATTGTGTAACTTTTTCGGTCGGAGTTCTGTCAAATGCTTTTTGGCGGCACGGTAGCTGAGTGGCTAGCGCTCTTGCTTCACAGCAAGAAGGTTCCGGGTTCGATCCCCGGGTCACCTGGGCCTTTCTGTGTGGAGTTTGCATGTTCTCCCTGTGTCTGGGTGGGTTTCCTCCAGGCACTCTGGTTTCCCCCACCAACCCAAAACATGCACCATAGGTAAAATCCTCTAGCTTAAGTCCTGACCAAACCGAAGCAAGAAGATCATGGAGATGGTCCCCGGGCGCCCTAATGTGTGCTGCCCACTGCTCCTAATATATATATATATATATATATATATATATATATATATATATATATATATATATATATATATATATATATATATATATATATATATATATATATATATATATAGGATGGGTTAAAATGCAGAGAAGAATTTCTCCAGTGTGAGATCAATAAAGTTCTCTTCTTCTTCTTCTTTTCTCCACGGAGATGTTATTGCTTTGTCTGGAATGTTTAAACCTTTCTATCTTCATGGAGACCAAACCGGAGCAGAATTACAGGTCAGATCTGTGGAGAGGCGACCCCGCTCACAGTCAGAATGCCTATTTTTCTTTGTAAAACCACCTGTAATTGAATAAATGTCTAGCTGTTTAATGTCATACTGTGGAACATTCCAGGCAGAGCACTGAAACAAACATAGAAACAAGCTGGTGACAGACCCTCAACCAAAATGTTACACAGTGCACCTTTAACATTTGAGGGCATTATTCATGATTAGCGCAACATATTTTTTTCCCATAGTAATTCCCCAGGGTGATAACAATAAAAAATAATGCTTTTTTATGTGTTTGCAGTTACTCCTGAGAAAATAATCCAGGTTGTCTCCAAGCTTGAAGTCATAGTTGGCTTTCTGATTGGGTTTATACTGGCGGCTGTTCTGTGCTGTCTGGTCATCAAATGCCGCAGGTGCACTAACAGTAACTTGTGAATGTAGAGGGCCTTTTTCCACATAAATACTAACATGTCTTATATTTTCAGGAGGAAACAGAATAGTGATTTAAAAGCTGGTGATATGACTGAGACTTTGGAAATGGTGAATGAGGAGGAGGAACCACAGGTAATTTTTCTTTAATTGTTTGCGTAATACAGCGGTGCCTAAATAGCATTTCTTATTTTCATTTCTGGGATGTTAACAATCTTGTGAAAGCATACAAAGTTTTGACTCAGTCCCCATGACTATGACTTGCATTAGGAATCAGAGGTTTGATGGGAGCCAGTGGAAATTGATAGAGGGAGTTCAAGTAATGTATAATTTGGAATGATCTTCATAAACCAGTTTATGAAGATGTTTGTTATAGAAGTGTGAATACATAAAAACACAGGACCAGCTCTTTATTTTCTAAAAGTTGCTCAAGGGTTTATGGGAGTTTGTACTGTTGGTCCACGATTGCTTTTTAGATTTGGAGAAAGTATGCTCCCAGTATGCCCCCCCATAGTATGCGGTTTTGGATGTTCTCAGGAGCAATGAAATAATAGTTCAATAGGCTATTACCTCCCTATAATGGGTATTCTTTCACACCTACACTATTTGGTCAACTTTAAGCGGACTCAAGTTTAGGACAGACTTTTTGATCTGAACTGCGGAGTTGAGGCTAATTATTTACACAGGCTCATAAAATAAAGAGCTGAGGCTATTCCTCACAATATTTACATGTATTTATTCTCGTATAATGCTCTGGTGTCCTGTATAGTCATGTGTTACCTCGATCGACGTCATTATATTGCGGACAGTGGTAATAAATCTGTCATAACTCTGTGCTTAGTCGGCTGCACGTATACTGCAAGTGTCATGTCCATGAAGTCACGGTCGCTTGCTCTGACTCCTTGTCAGCTGCCCTGATGACCCAGTGTGTAGGGCATATGTCAGTTCAGTTATATTTGTAAAACCCAAATGCGAAGTCCAAATCTCGATAAAATCTGATCTATCCTAATTTTTGTTGACATGGAACAGATCGAGTGGGGTCTTTCAAAGTTCAAAGTTCAAAGTCAGCTTTATTGTCAAAAACCATATGTACAGGTTGCACACACAGGATTTGAAATTGCAGCGCCCCCTAGGCCCACAGTGAACATAAAACATCTGATAAACAAGACAATAAACACAATGACTAAAACATCACATATACCCGTAGCAAAAGTACAGTAAACTTGTATATAATACAAACAGGTAAAACACACAATGTGTAGCGTGATAAAGCTCAAATGGTGTCATTTAAGCAGCAGTGTCAGTGTCATTTAAGCAGCAGTGTCATTGGGGGAGGGAGAAAGTTCAGCATCCTCTGGCAAATGGGAAATCCGCACTATTTGCATCGCAGCAGCACATCAGGCGAGGGGTATATACTATTTTCTCTTTTTCGGTTTGTTTGAGCTGAAGTTTGGCGAGAACATGATCCGCACCAAATGAAAACCGCAACTTTAGTCCTCAACTGAAGAAGTTAACCGGACAGGTGTGATTTTCTTTACCCAAAGCACTTTACAGTTCATTGTTCATTCACTCCACACTTGGTAGTGGTAAGCTACTTTCTGTAGCCACAGCTGCCCTGGGGCAGACTGACGGAAGCGAGGCTGCAAATCTGCGCCATCGGCCCCTCCAACCACCTCCAACACTCATGCACACTCCACTTTCATACTAGGCAATGTGGGTGAAGTGTCTTGCCTAAGGACACAACGACAGTTTTTGCGACTGGCGCCCCCCTGTGGTCTCCCATCCAAGTACTAACCAGGCCCTGCCTTGCTTAGCTTCTGAGGTCTGAAGAGATCAGGCTTTGACAAGCAGGAATGGCCACATGGGTGTCTTGAAAGGGGCTATATAAATGCTATGAATTAATTAATTTACAAACTACATTGTGATTTATCTTTTAGCCTTGTTGGACTATGACAGGGGTGTCCTTTATCATTCTGTTTATCATTTTTATGGACAGAATTTCAACAAAGCACTCGCAGCGGGTGGAGGGACTTCATTTTTGCTTTTTGTTGGATTTTGGATCTGAAATGAGCTAAAATGTAGTAAACTGTTTGAGGGAAGGGAAGTAAGGGCTTTCAAGGCAAAGCCCATGATGACAAGACAGACGCTATCAATCAACATGGAGAACGTTAGGCAGATAGGACTTGTTTGGTTTAGTAAAGGACTTTAAGCTTTAATGATGCCTTCTTTAAGTTTTGTGCTTAAAAAAACAATTACATATGAATGTTTTTTATTCTTTTGTAATTCACAGCTCAACTATGACACAGTAGAAGTGTCCAAAGCCAACACTGAACCAGGAGAATTACATTACGCAAGCATCAACTTCTCCGCTATAACACCAACAAAACAGAGGAAAAGAAGAGAAGATGAGACAACCACGACGGAGTATGCAGAAATCAAAAGAGAAATAAGTAAACCGAGGGAAGACATGGATGAAGTGACCGAGGAAATCTCAGAGGACAAAGAGGAGGCGGCCATGATGAAAGAAAGTGAACCAGAACAGCAGGAAGAAGTCTATTCCAATGTGAAGGAAATCATGGATGATGAATGAAGTGCATTTATGTTACAACAGTTTATGGGAAAATCTGCATTCATTTAAGTAAAACAAAATCATTGTTTTACAAAAAAAAAAGTTAAACAAGTTCTCATTTTTCAAGAAAAAAAAAGTTGTGTTATAGGTCAATGATGTGGATGAGGAAGTTATCCTTTGCTGGTTTTCTTCTTTCATGTGTTTGTAATATTTATTCTGTAAATAAATTCCTCATTACAAACATATCTGGGGTTTACTTTCCTTCACACATGTTTTACACATAAACTTTGCATATTTAAGATTAAGATTAAGATAAGACTTTATTGATCTCACGCAGGAGAAATTTACTTGTCACAGTAGCTCCAGACAGGGACAGTTTGAACAAGAAAGAAAAGTGCATGCAGCAAGAATGGCATAAAGATAAGTAATAATAATGATAAAATAAGTAATAATCGAATAAGTAATAATAATAAAACAGTGACAAGGAGAGTACTGAAAAAACAATATTGTACGTTGGAAAAACGATATTGCACGATAGGACCATACAGTGGAGTTATGCAGTCTGATAAAATAAGTAATAATAAGAAACAGTAACTAGGAGAGTATTGACAAACAATATTGCACGTTTGGTCTATACAGTGGAGTTATACAGTCTGATGGAGGTGGGGATGAAGGATCTGCGGTAGCGCTCCTTCTTGAACTGGGGGTGCCTCAGTCGGCTGCTGAAGGAGCTGCTCAGCTCCTCTACAGTCCGGTGCAGAGGGTGAGGCAGAGGTGTTGTCCATGATGGACGTGAATTTGGCCAGCACCCTCCTCTCAGCCACCTCCTCTACAGAGTCCAGAGGACAGCCCAGGACAGAGCTGGCCCTCCTGACCAGCTTATTGAGTCTTTTTCTGTCCCGCTCTGTGCTGTTTGGGGCCCAGCAGACGACAGCGTAGAGGAGAGCAGAGGCCACCACAGAGTCATAAAAAGTCTTGAGCAGAGGCCTGCACACTCCAAAGGACCTCAGTCTCCTCAGGAAGTGGAGGCGACTTTGGCCCTTCTTGTACAGGGCGTCGGTGTTGTGGGACCAGACCAGTTTATTGTTGAGGTGAACACCCAGGTACTTGAAACTGTCCACAGTCTCTATGTCCTGCCCCTGGATGTTCACTGTGAGTGAGGTAGTGGTCTCCTCCTGAAGTCGATCACCAGCTCCTTTGTCTTATTGGTGTTCAGGCTCAGGTGATTGCGCCCACACCAGTCCACAAAGTCACTGATGACCGAGCGGTACTCCAGCTCGTTCCCCTCCGACACACAGCCCACAATGGCCGAGTCATCGGAGAACGTCTGGAGATGGCAGCTGTCTGTGTTTAGACTGCAGTTCATTTCTCAAATAGAAAACACTCTGTTCCACCTTGTAATGTCATGTGGTAATACAGGAAGTGCTCTTCTGTGTTTAAACTTCATACACCTTCACTAGAATCGTTTGGATCATTTCAGACCTGGAATTGCAAATCTCTACCGCTTCATGACATCACAAGGTGGAACAGACCATTTTGAGCTTTGGAGATGTAGACAGACTAATAATAGAGGATTACTCAAACGTGTGAATGAAACAAAACACAACTACAGGTATGTTTTTGAAGAGGTAACATTAAAACATGGCTCAAAGCTCACAAGAGTCAGTTTTGAATAGCATAGGACCTTTAACACAGCCATGTCCAAAGTTTTTAAACGTAGGGACATAACAGTGAATCATTCAGATTCAAATATAAATATATTCAAATATTATTATTGAGGCAGTGGCCATAATTACTTAAATTTGCAGCAAAATGTACTGCCTGATAATTTGGGTCAATTCAGCAGGCCTGTAAACTTGTGCATGTGCTGAGTTCACCTTCTGCTGCAGATATAGTTACTTTGCTTAAAGCTGCATTATGTACCTTTCTGGTGGAGGGTCTGTCACCTGCTTTTCTCCATAGAGATGTTATTGTGACCGACTGCAGCATTTCACTAGAATATGAAATATGATCCCGGAGGCGTTTTGAGTTTTCCACAGATTTGAAAGTAAAGATTCTAAGCTTTCCAATGATGACACATGAAAATCTGACAATATTTGAAGAAGTTGTCGCTATTTGAAAGCAGGCACAGCAGATTTTCGAAAGCTCTGAAAAAAGCTCGTAAAGTTTGCTCACTTCAGCCCTCCTTGCCTAATTTGCATGACATTAAGCTAAGCCCTCATGACTGTGGTGTGTTAGGCTACGTTCACACTGCAGGGCTTAATGCTCAATTCCGATTTTTTTGTGAAATCCGATTTTTTTGCGAGGCCGTTCACATTTCCAGTTAAATGCATATTGTATGTGATCTCCAGTGTGAACGCTAAACTCCCCAAAAGTGTCCCGCATGCGCCTTGGAGGACACGATGACGTCACACGTAGTGAACACGCTCAATGTTTACGGAAGTAGCCTAAAGTTGCTTTCGTACCGGAGCCAAAACATGTACAGCTTATTTGTTTTAAGGAGGAGACGGAGAAGGACGAGGTTTTTGGCCACGGCGTTTTGCGGGGCAGCGGCAGCAACGTCTGCAGAAAGGAACATGTGGGTGCGGAGTCACAGGCAGGAGGGGTGGGATTGCTACGTGCTTCGCCTCTTCACTGATACGGAGTTTATATAGTATTTTCGCATGACGAGAAGAACGTTTGTGCACATTTGTGAACGCCTACTTGTACCACTCTCATTGGAGGAAACACACTCAGGTCGGATGAATCGGATATGTATCGGATTTAGGACCACATATACAAGTGGCCTGGATCGCATTTGAAAAAATCGGATCTGTGTCGTTCAGACTGTCATTAGAAGATCAGATACAGGTCGCATAGAGGCGAAAAAAATCGGATTTGGGTCACTTCAGGCTGCAGTGTGTACGTAGCCTTAATGTCCAGGCAGGTCAGAATCATTCAATAATTTAATAATACACAGGATAATATGTTAAGTCAAAATATATATATGTTAAGTTAAGTTTTTACAAAATTTACTTATAGTCAGGAAGTACTAATAGCATAGCAAAGTAACTATTATAATAAAAAAAAAAGTAATAAAATATGTAATAAAATACCAAGGTACAGGTATTTAAGGAGTATTTCACAGGAGGTAATACTGCTCAAATGAATTTCGTATTGCACATAATATAGCATAGTATATATATATATATATATATATATATATATATATATATATATATATATATATATATATATATATATATATATATATATATATCACGTCGATTTCGTACTGCACGTATTATACAATGTATTATACAATGTAAAATAATAAAGATCAACAATAATGCAATGAAATACAGGAAGTACTAGCATAGCATAGCAAAGTAACCAATATAATAAAAAAAAAGTAATTGAATATGTTTAAAAAAAAGTTTCAAAAGTACCGAAACGGGTCAAATTGAATCAAAATAAAGTATTTCTCTACCGCTATAGCCTATTTCATATAAACAAAAATAGAGTGGAAATTAACCTAAAGAGACTGTTCGTGATCGCGCTCACCGCATTTGTATCAATGCTAGCATTAGCATTAGCTTAGCCTCATTGTGAATGGAGATCCGCAGAGCCACAATATACATTGAGCAACCGCGGTCCCGCACAGAGCACAAATGATCGCCACACCAAAGCTGAATTAGTATTTAAACATGTCCTAAAGTCAATAAAGTCCACTTGATGCAGAAATATGATCATAATTATGACTCACCCCATGTTGCAGTGTTTTTGGCGTATCTCCACATGTAAACGTGTATCGTGTGTTTCGGAGCTAAATCGCACTCTGTACACGAGCTCCGGACGTGTCCCGAACCTGTCGCAAAGGTCTCCCGAACGTGTCATGTGTCCAAGTAGAAGTTAAAAGTCAATTTTTATGTCCTTTCGTGTCCTGCAGTGCTGCTTACATATGCACGAGCTCTTCACAGCTGATATGCGTACAGGGAAAGCTCCTTGGCGGGTGCGTGAGCGTGGGAAAATATGTTGATTTACACACGCCCCGTTTCTTTCTGAAAAAATAAGCCAATTTGAAATGAAAAATGTATTCTTTTAACGCCACTAATGCTGTTATCTGAAACATGGAGAGGCTTCTTCATGATCTCAACTAGCACATTCTGCAAAAAAACGAAAATCACAAATTTTGAAAAAAAAAAAAAATCTGTAATGCCGACATGAGGACTCAAAGTTCGTGGTGCGTCACTATTGTTATTGGATATCTTCCTGTCCCCACTCACAGTCTGAAGGCCTGTTTTTCTAGCAATTTTTTAGCCTTAAAACCACCTGTAATTGAATAAATGTAAGGTAGAGCTGTTTAATGTCATACTGTGGAACATTCCAGACAGAGCAATGACATCTCCATAGAAACAAGCAGGTGACGGATCCTATACCGAAAAGTTGCATAGCGCACCTTTAAAGTTTGGACACAGCATTTCATTCAGTGTTTTTCTTCATTTTTACATTTGACATTTTATATACAGTACATACTGTCAGTGTTGGGGAGTAACTAAATACATGTAAATACATAAACATGTATTCTGAATACTCATTTTGAGTACTCTGGTATAGTTATATACTTTTTCATTTGGTGGTGTTCAGTACAGTAACTTTTTTAAATTCAGAGAAATACAGTTTTTGTTCATGTAGCCTAATTTATGCTTCAAACTGCACACGATTAGTTAGAAAAATAAAAAAAAACATTGTTCTTACAGCGTGTGAATGGGAGATTTTTACTTCTCCAATAGTGATTATAAGTTAAGTGCATCTCATTGTAAAAGTATTCAGAGTATTCAGAATGCAGTACTATTGGCCCATTACAAAATACATTTTAATGCAGGTATTGAGTATTCTCTAAGATACATTTTCAAGGTATTTTTCTCATCACTGCATACAGAATACAGCAAATACATTAAGCCAGATATGGATTTATGTAACAACTCTACAACAAAATATTTTCTGACAAAGCAAAGTGTGGCTACTTTTTCTTTGATTCATAAATCCTTATATCTTACCTCTTATATTTGATGTCTTCTCTTTCTATCAAATGTAGAAAGTAGTAAAAATAAATAAATTATGATAGCTTTTTATAGTTATAGTCGTAACATACTGTATTTTTACTTTTACTTTACTACATTTGACAACAGGCATCTGTACTTTCTACTCCACTACATTTTTCAACTGGACGGAGAAGAAGAAGTATTTTTATTATTATCTGAGACCTGCTGAATAGACTGAAGGGGGTCATTTTTAACATGTTCGTAGTTTGCGCAGACAAAAATACACAAATGAAAAACTATATAATACATTTGAAGCCTTATAAGATCTCAAAATACACGGTAAAAAATAAATAATTCAACTCAAATTTTCAAGGCAACCGACTGCACAGAGTTTTTGAGCTGTGAGTATCAACTTAAATTTTTAACTTTTTAAGTATTGCTGTTAAAGGAAAAGTAAAATTTTTTACAATCTGAGCCTTATTTCGGTAATAAAACAAGTTGTTTTACTCACCCATAGCACTTTGGTGTCATATGGAGCACTTCCAGAGATGTTTTAGATTAGCGATATCTGTAATGTGAGTTCTCGGGGCACATGTTTGCGGTCTCCAAATAACACAAACTTTAGCACTTTTCAAATCATAGAAGCTCGATGTCTTAGTCTACGATTTCGTTTGGTCAAAAGTGGCCTGTAATCCGAGATTTAGCCATAGTTTCGAGTAGATGAGGAGGCCAGTGCGCATGTGTGGACTGTGCTCTCAGCTCCCGGGACCCAAACATGAAACGCAAAGCTGTAAACTATGGCTAAATTTCGGATTACAGGCCACTTTTGACTCAAATGAAATCGTAGACTAAGACATCGAGCTTCTATGATTTGAAAAGTGCTAAAGTTTGTGTTATTTTGAGCCCGCATGGGGCATATTATATGCCCCGAGCTATGGCTAGAAGTCGCGCTAGGCTAACGCTAATCTAAAACATCTCTGGAAGTGCTCCATATGACACCAAAGTGCTATGGGTGAGGAAAACAACTTGTTTTATTACCGAAATAAGGCTCAGATTGTAAAAAACTTTACTTTTCCTTTAAGTTAAGTTGGGTCAACTAAGCTTTTAAAGTTGTGCCAGCTAATCATTCATTCATCTTCTTCCGCTTTTCCATTTTCTGGGTCGCGGGAGCAGCAGTCCAAGCAGATCTGCTACCCAGAACACAATGCACCAGCCCCCCATGAATCATCCCGCGGGTGGTGGGTCCACAGGAGGACGGCTCACGTCACAACAAGTTTCTATTTTACCAACTTAAAACTGCAAATAATGCACGAAGAGGAGATAAAATAACGTCTCATTTCGTTTTCGTCAACATCAATGTTGACAAAAGGACTCGTTAGTCTCTTTCTGACAAAGTTTTCTGCAGAGACAGCCGGCGCTCCTGAGGTATAAAATGGTGGACATTTCTTTTCCAAAGCCAAACCCAAGGAAAACCCCTGATAAACTGCTCCGGTTACCCTGTTGCAGCAGATCCCAACGGCAGATTATTCCAAATGAGCATGCGCAGATTAGTTGGCCTGGCCCAAACTACCGTCCACTTGAATTTGTATATCATGTCAACTCAAAATATGAATTAAGATCAACTTTTTAACAGAAACTTACAAAAGCGAGTTGAAATTACTCATTTCAGACAGCGTACGATGCAACTGGCAGTTTTATTGTCTATGAACGCTAAAATCCTAGTAATCTGAACAAAGTCAAGTTGTCATTTTTACAGTGTATGCATGAAATACTATTACTTTTTATTCTTTACATACATACATTTTTAAATACTTTTACTTGCGTCGATTTTTTTCATGTGTTACTTTTAGTTTTGCATGAGTATATTTGCTCTACGTATCTGTGCTTTTACTTAAGTAACTTCTTTCACTATTGATAGTTGCTGACGTTGACCAGACACGTTTTGACTTCCCTTTTGCTATTAAAAAACACTGCAGCCCACATACAGTATGTGCAACTTGTGTGAAAATTTGAGTTTGTCCTAAAACTTCCTGGTTCACATAGTTATTAGCCCAAAGTCATCGTAAGAGCAATGACAAATGGACTGATACATTTTTTCTTTCTAAAATACTGTAAGTACTCTACATGCATGTATGCAAATATGTGCTGTGAGCCGTGGACCTACTTCTGGCCCATCTTTCAAGAGGGGATTTCCTGTAACCAGCTGTAAAGATTTTAACAAGACACTTTGAAAAGTCTGTAGGTCTCAAGTTGATGTTAAGATGATTTGTTTTGGCGTCCTTTTTCACCTCTTCTTGCTCCTTTCATTGGCAAATACCGATAAAGGTACCGCGGTGGAACTTTTCATAACCACGTAATTAAATTAGTTTAATTATAAGTCTTATTTCAATATGTATTTCTTATGCTTGCAGAAGGAAATTCAAGTTTGGATGGTAAGTTACAGTATTTTTACTAAAATGTTTCCTTTAATTCGTATCACATGGCATGTTTTTTAAAAGCTCTCTTCACATTTGTGTTTTTATATAAAGGTGCATTGTGTAACTTTTCTGGTGAAGGCTCCGTCACCTGCTTGTTTCTATGAATACGTATGTCATTGTGAATGTTCCACAGTATGACATTAAACAGCTCTATCTTACATTTATTCAATTACAGGTGGTAATGACAAAATAGCAAAAATAAAATCAAAAATATATTGAAAAACAGCCATTCTGACTGTGAGCGAGGTCGCCTCTCCATAGATCTGACCACCTGTAAGGTTTAATGCCATACTGTGAAACATTCCAGACAAAGCAGTAACATCTCCATGGAGACAAGAATTTGACGGACCTTCCACCAGAAAAGTTACACAAAGCACTTTTGAGAAAAATGTTAAATGGAACTTATATTGAAAAAGGAATACAAGCAAAAGCAACCACTTAATGCTTAATTTAAAGGAGAATTAACATTTTTTACAATCTGAGCCTTATTTCGGTAATAAAACAAGTTGTTTTACTCACCCATAGCACTTTGGTGTCATATGGAGCACTTCCGGAGATGTTTTAGATTAGCGAATAGCGATTAGCGATTAGCATTCTCGGGGCATAGAGCATGTAATATATGCCCCGAGCGGTCTCCAAATAACACAGACTTTAGCACTTTTCAAATCATAGAAGCTCAATGTCTTACTCTACACTTTCGTATGAGTCAAAAGTGGCCTGTAATCCGAGATTTATCCATAGTTTCGAGTAGATGAGGATGCCAGTGCACATGTGCGGAGTCACAGTTTATTTTGCTCTCGGGACCTAAACATGAAACGCAAAGCTGTAAATTATGGATAAATCTCGGATTACAGGCCACTTTTGACTCAAACGAAGGCGTAGACCAGTGCTTCTCAAATAGTGGGGCGGGCCCCCCTGGGGGGGCGTGGCGTGATGCCAGGGGGGGCGCGTATGACCCTGGGAAACATGTTTTTTTGCTGTACTGTACTAGAACTAAGTGTAATTGCACATCAACAACAGTAGTTGGCAGTGGCGTTCTCACATGCGATTTACGCACAGTCTCACCATTAACAGAACATCCTCTGTCACAGAAAAAACACGTATATTCCACTGAGTCGTGTCCTTTAGTCCGACAGAAGCTGACGCATCAGTGGCACAAGGAGAGAGCGTTTTTTTTCAATGCTTTTAGCTTATGCAAATGAGGTGGTTTTAAGTTTCATTTCTGTAAAACGTAAACAAATGTGCGCAAAGCTGCATTAAAAACACATTAATATTTGAGTCCTCAGTGCACTGCAGTCTTTGTTGTAAGTTTCTTTCTTTCTTTTTGTTTATAATGTTAATAAAAGGATACAATGGTGTTCTAATAACAATTTTCTAGACAAATAATACTATTTATAGTCGCGCGCAGGAAGGGGGGCGTGAAATTTTTTCTTCTTCCTAGGGGGGGCGTCACAGAAAATAATTGAGAAGCACTGGCGTAGACTAAGACATTGAGCTTCTATGATTTGAAAAGTGCCAAAATTTGTGTTATTTGGAGACCGCTCGGGGCATATATTACATGCTCTATGCCCCGAGAACGCTAATCGCTAATCGCTAATTGCTAATCGCTAATCGCTAATCCAAAACATCTCTGGAAGTGCTCCATATGACACCAAAGTGCTATGGGTGAGTAAAACAACTTGTTTTATTACCGAAATAAGGCTCAGATTGTAAAAAAAACACATAAATTCTCCTTTAATCATTATTTGCAAATTAAAAAATGGGACTATTTAATTATTTATATTTCAGTGAACAAGACCGAAACAACATCTACAATATCAGCAAATGTTACAGGGGCGACTTCCATTTCAACAAAAGGAACAGAGAATAAGATGAAAGGTCAGAACACGATAAATGTTTTGTGTTTTTATTTTTGGTTTTTATCTTAAAAGTGCACTATGCTATTTTCACGTAGAGGGTTCACCATCTATTTGTCTCCATGGAGATGTTACTGCTTTGCCCAAAATGTTTCATAGTATGGCATTAAACATACCTATTTCACGTGAATTACAGGTATTTTTAAAGCTCAAAAATGCCTTCAAAAAGGAATTCTCATTGTACACGTAATCACCTCTCCACAGATCCGACCTGTAACTTGGCCTTGTGAAGTCCCTTTTTTGCTTCTCTGGAAATTGATATGTTTAATACTGTGCTGTCGAAAATTCCAGGCAAAACTAAGACATCTCCATGGAAACAAGCAGTTGAGTAGAAGGCGCCCCATCAGGAAAGTTACACATTTGCACCTTTAAAGTGCACATGAAAAGTTAGACTACTAATTTCTCTAAAACATAGTTACCATATTTAAGATTTGACTCAAACTCTTACCTAGTCTTGTAATTTTAGTGAAGTTTTTCATGATTTCATGATTTTTCATGATAAAAAAATAAAAAAATAAAAAAATAAAAATAATAAATAAACACGCATAAATAAGTAAACAAATAAATAAATAATAAATAAAAATATAAATAAATAAATAAATAAATAAAATAATAAAAATAATAAATAATAAATAAATAAAAATAATAAATAAACATGCATAAATAAGTAAACAAATAAATAAATAATAAATAAACATAAATAAATAAAATAATAAAACATAATAAATAATAAATAAAAATAAAAATAATACATAAAAATAATAAATAAAAATAAAATAAAAATAAAATAAAAATACATAATAAATAAATAAATAAATAAATATAAAATAAAATAAATACATAAAAAATAAATACATAATAAATAAAAATAAATAAATAATAAATAAATAAAAATAATAAATAAACAAGCATAAATAAGTAAACAAATAAATAAATAATAAAGAAAAATAAAAATAATAAAAAAAAATAAAATGAAAATAAAATAAAAATACATAATAAATAAATAAATAAATAAATAAATAAATAAATAAGAAATTAAAAGTGAATCTAAGAACTTTTTGAGGTGACTGTAGAAGCTTGTCAGAGATGGTCGTGATCAAAACAAAAGAAAAAAATGGTTTCTGTTAGGTTGTTAACTTCTCATGGATTTAACACAAATACCTTGGTTTTCTGCTTGACTCTGAGCTCTCGTTCAAACTACATATTGCCAGTCTGGTGCGCAAACTAAAAGTGAAACTGGGTTTTTATTATCGTAATAAATCTTGTTTCTCACTCAGAGGTCGTAAATATCTTGTTTCAGCAACTTTTGTTCCTCTGTTGGATTATGGTGATGTCTTGTACATGACTGCTTCAGTCCTTAAACACAGTGTATCATTGTGCTTTGAGGTTTGTGACTGGTTGTAGTCACCTTACTCATCACTGTGAACTGTACGCCAAAGCAGAGTGGCCTTCTCTGAGCACACGAAGGTTCACTCATTGGTTGCTATTGGTTTACAAGACACTCGTCGGCTTGGCACCCTCGTATCTTTGTACATTGCTTCAAAGAACTACCAATGCTTATGCCTTGCGATCTAGTGACATTTTTCAACTGCAAGTTCCTCATGTTAGGACTGAGTTAGGAAAGCAGGCTTTTAGCTTTTCCGCTCCATCGGCCTGGAACACTCTTCAAACTGAACTGAAAATGACTGAACTTGTCTCATTTAAAACATTTCGCTCCTTTTTATATAATCAGCAAAAAAACAACATAAATCAGTGTCTGTGTTTTTAAATGTACTGTCATTCTAACTAACACACTTTATCGCTTGTGTTTACAATTGTTTGCACCTTTCTAATATCATTTGCACTTAATGTAATTTCCTGTTTACAACTATTGCACTTTACATTTGATATTTTACTGTTATTTTACTCTGGACGTGTGCTGCTGACCTCTTGGCCAGGTCACCCTTGTAAACGAGGTCTTGATCTCAATGGGTTTTTTACCTGATTAAATAAAGGTTAAATAAAAAATAAAAACACTATTACAGTCCATTACAGAGGACATGTTACAAAAATATGAATACAAATAAAATGAACAAAATGTAAATGCTAAGGTGTTCATTTACCTCCACATAGAAAATTAAAATAATAATAATAATAATTTAGATACACTTTTTTTCCTTCGGGTCCCAGGAGGATATAGAGGCATGTTACCTGGCAACTGTAATGTAAACAAAGGCCAAAAAGTGTCATGAGTTGACACATACAAATAAATGATAACACCTTTATGTGTACATGTGAATTTTACCTATGCAGTTTTAAAGGATCTATATTATGCTATTTGATCTGTTATAATGTTTCTTTATCATAAACATTTCTGGAGTTGTGTTTTGTTTCATTCACACAGGTTTAACGCACAAACTCTGCATATTTAGCGTGAGTTCTGAAAAGTTCTACATTGTGATGAAGTGACAGGAACTGCTGCACTGTCTTTTTAAACTCCATACATCTTCACTAGAATGATTTGGAGGATTTCAGCCCTGCAATTGCCACTCTCTACTGAATAAAAGGCAAAAGGAGCTGTTAAAGGAGAATTAACGTTGTTTTTTTTTACAATCTGAGCCTTATTTCGGTAATAAAACAAGTTGTTTTACTCACCCATAGCACTTTGGTGTCATATGGAGCACTTCCGGAGATGTTTCATATTTGCGATATCCGTAATGTGAGTTCTCGGGCCATATGTTTGCGGTCTCTAAATAACACAAACTTTAGCGCTTTTCAAATCATAGAAGCTCGATGTCTTAGTCTACACTTTCGTTTGAGTCAAAAGTGGCCTGTAATCCGAGATTTATCCATAGTTTCCAGTAGATGAGGATGCCAGTGCGCATGTTCGGAGTCACAGTTTAATAATAATAATAATAATAATAATAATAATAATAATAATAATAATAATACATTTTATTTATTAGGCGCCTTTCTGGACACTCAAGGTCGCCTTACAACAAGTGTAATATACATAGTTAAAATACAAACAGTTAAAAACAAACAGTTAAACATTTAAGCAGTAAAACTTTTAAAAACAGTAAAACATTTAAAACATTTAAAAGGACAGCGCAGTTTATTTCGCTCTCAGCTCTCGGGACCCAAACATGAAACGCAAAGCTGTAAATTATGGCTAAATCTCGGATTACAGGCCACTTTTGACTCAAACAAAAGCGTAGACTAAGACATCGAGCTTCTATGATTTGAAAAGTGCTAAAGTTTGTGTTATTTGGAGACCGCCCGGGGCATATATTACATGCAGAACTCGCATTACGGATATAAACATCTCCGGAAGTGCTCCATATGACACCAAAGTGCTATGGGTGAGTAAAACAACTTGTTTTATTACCGAAATAAGGCTCAGATTGTAAAAAAAACATTAATTCTCCTTTAACTTGAAAACTGTAGTTTCATGACATCATAAGGTGGAACAGTGCTTTGTAGTGCTTTGTTGTTATGTCTCTGAGCAAGGCACTTCACACTTCACTATAATAAACGTGAATCCACTGTGTAACTTTAATAACAGCGTCCTCATGACATGCGCTGTCAACATAACAAGAATCACAACATCCCCTCTGCCCCTACACTCTCTGGTCGCTATGCTTAAACATGACTTCAAAATAAGATAGACCACAAAACAAATATAAAGTACATGAAAAATACAACTCACCATAACGCTGAATCAATGAGAGTCCTGAGCTTGTTTCTCTGCTACGAGATGGTCGCATCTCGGCGTAATGGGAGACAATGGGAGACAATGACATCCAATTTATGTTCAGTCTACTCCGTAACTTTTATCCAGAACACCGGCAGAGTTCATGTCTCGAACATACTTTTAAGGCGGCCTGCGGCCTTTCTCTTCTGCAAACAAACACTATCTATCTATCTATCTATATACAAAGGCTGTGTCCCACCATAGTGGGGTAGCCTAGACAGGGCATACATTAACAAACAAACAAGCAAACAAACACAAGAAGATAATAATGATGGCGAACACATGTACAAAAGCCGACTCTCTTGTTTGGACCGACGACAAAGTGGAGTTACTTCTACGAGTTACGTTGGATTACAAAACATGTCAGTATCAGCAAAACAGCAACTGGGAGTCCTGCCAAAGCATCGCAACATCATCGCTTTCCAAAAGCTGCGTAGGCTCTTCTTCTGTCTCCTCACTGGGCCTTTTCCCCTTTGCAAAGAAACTTTCCAAAGGCATCTGTTTTTTACTCATTTTGCTGCTTGTGGGTTTAATATTAGTGTGAATGTATCACGTGTTTAAGACAGTGCTTCTCAATTATTTTCTGTGACGCCCCCCCCTAGGAAGAATAAAATATTTCACGCCCCCCTTCCTGCGCGCGACTATAAATAGTATTATTTGTCTAGAAAATTGTTATTAGAACACCATTGTATCCTTTTATTAACATTATAAACAAAAAAAAGAAAGAAACTTACAACAAAGACTGCACTGAGGACTCAAATATTAGTGTGTTTTTAATGCAGCTTTGCGCACATTTGTTTACGTTTTACAGAAATGAAACTTAAAACCACCTCATTTGCATAAGCTAAAAGCACTGAAAAAAAAAACGCTCTCTCCTTGTGCCACTGATGCGTCAGCTTCTGTCGGACTAAAGGACACGACTCAGTGGAATATACGTGTTTTTTCTGTTACAGGGGATGTTCTGTTAATGGTGAGACTGTGCGTAAATCGCATGGGAGAACGCCACTGCCAACTACTGTTGTTGATGTGCAATTACACTTAGTTCTAGTACAGTACAGCAAAAAAACATGTTTCCCAGGGTCATACGCGCCCCCCCTGGCATCACGCCACGCCCCCCCAGGGGGGCCCGCCCCACTATTTGAGAAGCACTGGCTTAAGACAAGCCTCGTGCGTACATGGTCAAGTCGACGTGCTCTTTTCGGAACACGGACGGACCACTCAAAATGAAGGGGTGGGGGAATGGTCCCGGTGCTCATGGCCCGACACCGGTCCATGGCCCTGTGGTTGGGGACCACTGGCTCATATGACTGTGCAATATGGTTATTTTTTAATTTGCAATCAAAACTCTTATTTTGTCATTATCGGCAATCCCAGTGACCACAAAAGCCGACATGTCAACCTGTGATGCAAGGAACAACAATGAGTCAAAGATGAGTAAGTTCCCAAATTAAAGCACAGACCAACACTAAGTGAAAATACATTCATTTCCACTTTCTTTAGGAATGTTGGACTCATTGCTGAAAACTGTCCAGGAGCCACAAGTCATCATTGTGTTCGGGATCGGTGTCACACTCACTACAATAATCTGGGGTCTGGCTCTACTCTGCTGCAGGTACAGATATGAACGTTTTCATAATAGATTCCTGACACTGTTTTATCTTTAAAACAGCAGAAGTCTATTGTCCAATAACCAGTTTAGCTTTACTGTCACTGCAAAACTCTGCTGTGGTTTTTGAGAGTTGCTTATAAACTCATTGTGGTGAATAATTGTAGGCTTGCACTCATGCTTCACAGCAAGAAGGTTCTAGGTTTGATTTCCGAGTTGCCTGGGCCTTTCTATGTGGGGTTTGCATGTTCTCCCTGTGGACAAATGCAGAGGACAAATTTCCCTACACGGACAAGAGTGTACCATAACCTTAACCTTATTTAGGATGCTCAGAATGTATAAGATAAGAGAAGAATACTTTTCACCACTTTGAAATCAACTAGGCCTAGTTCTCTTTTTCATGTTTTTAAGAAATTAGGTGGCGTTTAAGATGAGCAAATGCAGAAGTGCTGTAACAGTCAGCAACATCAGGAAGTGAAATTTGTACAGTAACTGGGGCATCTATCAAGCATAGTACATTTCTATTTATGAATTCAAAAGTTGTATTCCTATAAATGTGCAATTTCTTTAAAATAATATTGTGAATATTGTATGTGAATTGTTATGCAATTTATATTTAAAATGCAATATATATATTGTACAAATTCTGAGAAATAGAACTCAACTTGTTGGACTCATGTTACATGTTACATTTCATATATCTACTTTTATCCAGATGCAAAAGAAGGCATTCTTTAAATTTGTCTGACACACTGGAGATGAGCGCCCAAGCACTAAAAGTGGTGAGTTCTACACAGCCAATGACTCTTATCCACACTGCATACTTGAAGTGTTTTCACAGGAGAATATGTCAAAGATGAGTTGATGAGTCATGGGGGGTACAGCAATATAATATTTATATTTTTATTTATTTTTAAAGGACCAATAATACAAAATTGTCTCTTGTGATCTAATAGTCATTTTAGAATGTTGTTACCTCCCCAAAAACATACCCGGACTTGTGTTTTGCCTCATTGTAATGTCACGCAGTGGTGGTTTTCAAGTTAATCATCCAAATGTTTCTAGTGGAGGCCTATGTTTAAAGGAGAATTAACGTTTTTTACAATCTGAGCCTTATTTCGGTAACAAAAGTTGTTTTACTCACCCATAGCACTTTGGTGTCATATGGAGCACTTCCGGAGATGTTTAAGATTAGCGATAGCCGTAGCGCTAATATATGCCCCGAGCGGTCTCCAAATAACACAAACTTTAGCACTTTTCAAATCATAGAAGCTCAATGTCTTAGTCTACACTCTCGTTTGAATCAAAAGTAGCCTGTAAACCGAGAATTATCCATAATTTACAGCTTTGCGTTTCATGTTTGGGTCCCGGGAGCTGAGAGCGAAATAAACTGTGACTCCGCACATGCGCACTGGCGTCCTCATCTACTCGAAACTATGGATAAATCTCGGATTACAGGCCACTTTTGACTCAAATGAAGGCGTAGGCTAAGACATTGAGCTTCTATGATTTGAAAAGTGCTAAAGTTTGTGTTATTTGGAGACCGCTCGGGGCATATATTAGCGCTACGGCTATCGCTAATCTAAAACATCTCCGGAAGTGCTCCATATGACACCAAAGTGCTATGGGTGAGTAAAACAACTTGTTTTATTACCGAAATAAGGCTGTAAAAAATGTTCTCCTTTAAAAACACAGTGGAGCACTTCCTGTATTACCTCATGACATCATAGGGTGGAGTGGTATGTTTGTGATGAGGAAACAACATTCAGAAAGTAGTGTAATATGGGCCCTTTAGATACATTTGGACACCTTTATGATGATCTTGTTTTGTATATTGTATTGTTTTCCATTTCTTACTTGTTTGAATATGAATTGTCTTACAGAATGGACAACAGGATGAAGCTACACAAACGTATGGAGAAGCAGCAGAGGATGATGGGACTCTATGTAAGTCTGAAGTGGAGTATTCGGACATAGACTTCTCTGCTCTGAGGAAAAGGGGTGTGGAAGAGGCCAAAACACAAGAGACGGCAGAGAGCGAATACGCTGAAATCAAAACAGAAGTAACTGAGACTGAGCCAAGTCAAGGGGAGGAGCATGTAGGAGAGGAGGAGGAGAGGGGAGGAGAGGAGGAGGAGAGGGGAGGAGAGGGAGAGGAGCAAGGAGGGGAGGAGCAGGGAGAGGAGGAGTGGGCAGGAGAAGAGGGGCAGGTAACAGAAGAAATCTTGGACAGCCCAGCATTTGAGCAGAAAGAGGAGGAAACTTTGGGTCTGTTGACAGAGGAGAATGATGGATGAAGAAAACTGATTTCAAAATTTGGTTTAGCGTGAGTTGTGTGGGGTAGTTCTTGTAAAACTAGATTAAGTAGCTAGGTAAGTCTGTTAGGAAGAAGCTGTAAAGCTGATAAATATAAGTGCCTATCTATGATAATATTGTAATGTCATTTATAAAATACTCCTGGGTGAGTGACAGAGATCAAACCTACTTTTGACAAAATGTCCACATCTGGTGAGTAGTAGTGTTAAAGGAGAATTAACTTTTTTTTTTTTTACAATCTGAGCCTTATTTCGGTAATAAAACAAGTTGTTTTACTCACCCATAGCACTTTGGTGTCATATGGAGGAGCACTTCCAGAGATGTTTTGGATTAGCGATAGCCGTAGCGCTAATATATGCCCCGAGCGGTCTCCAAATAACACAAACTTTATCACTTTTCAAATCATAGAAGCTCGATGTCTTAGCCGCCGAGTGTTGGAGTTCACCCCGGTGAACGAGAGGGTCGCGTCCCTGCGCCTTCGGGTCGGGGACAGGTCTCTCACTGTTGTGTCGGCCTACGGGCCGAGCAGCAGTGCAGAGTACCCGGCCTTCTTGGAGTACCTGGGAGGGCTACTGGACAGTGCACCGACCGGGGACTCCGTTGTTCTCCTGGGGGACTTCAACACCCACGTGGGCAACGACAGTGACACCTGGAGAGGAGTGATTGGGAGGAACGGCCTCCCTGGTCTGAACCCGAGCGGTGTTCTGTTATTGGACTTCTGTGCTAGCCACAGTTTGTCCATAACGAACACCATGTTCGAGCACAAGGGTGTCCACCAGTGCACGTGGCACCAGGACACCCTAGAACGGAGGTCGATGATCGACTTTGTTGTCGTGTCATCTGACCTCCGGCCGTGTGTCTTGGACACTCGGGTGAAGAGAGGGGCAGAGCTGTCAACTGATCACCACCTGGTTGTGAGTTGGGTCCCGCTGGCAGGGGAGGAAGCCAGAAAGACCTGGCAGGCCCAAGCGCGTAGTGAAGGTCTGTTGGGAATGTCTGGCAGATCCCTCTGTCAGGGGCACCTTCAACTCACACCTCCGGGTGAGCTTCTCCCGGATTCCGGGGGAGGCTGGGGGCATAGAGTCCGAATGGGCTCTGTTCTCGGCCTCTATTGTCGATGCGGCCGCCCGTAGCTGTGGTCGTAAGGTCTGTGGTGCCTGTCGCGGCGGCAATCCCCGAACCCGGTGGTGGACACCAGAAGTAAGGGATGCCGTCAGGCTGAAGAAGGAGTCTTATCGGGCCTTATTGGCTCGTGGGACTCCTGAGGCAGCCGACGGGTACCGGCGGGCCCGTCGGCTGCCTGGCGGTATCTGATTCTCTTAAAGGCAAGGTATAAAGGAGAGGAGCCACCGCAGGCAGATTGGGCTGTTAATGGAAAACTTTATTGTCCTTAAGTGTTTCGAGTTAACAAAACAGGAGCCCAGCCCGGGACTGGCAAAAACATAAAGGAACTTTGTATAGAGGTATAGAGGATTTTTTTTGTGTGAAGTCACCTGTCAAAAGTGGCCTGTAATCCGAGATTTATCCATAGTTTCGAGTAGATGAGGACGCCAGTGCGCATGTGCGGAGTCACAGCTTATTTCACTCTCAGCTCCCGGGACCCAAACATGAAACGCAAAGCTGTAAATTATGGATAAATCTCGAATTACAGGCCACTTTTGACTCAAACGAAAGTGTCGACTAAGACATTGAGCTTCTATGATTTGAAAAGTGCTAAAGTTTGTGTTATTTGGAGACCGCTCGGGGCATATATTATATGCTCTATGCCCCGAGAACGCTAATCGCTAATCGCTAATCTAAAACATCTCTGAAAGTGCTCCATATGACACCAAAGTGCTATGGGTGAGTAAAACAACTTGTTTTATTACCGAAATAAGGCTCAGATTGTAAAAAAAATGTTAATTCTCCTTTAATTGTAACAAGCCTGACAAAGTATCTGATTATCATGCCAGGTATTATGAATAAAAATGTTCTTTTTAACATATGTAATTATTGCAAATGGTTCATTGTTACTAAAAAATGAGCTGCATTGCTAGTTTTAGCTGCTAATGTTAATTGCTTGCTAACATGTATATGACCTAGATGAGAATCACATGAGTCATGGGGAGGGGACATGTCCTGTACAATATGTACAGGGAACAGGGCTCTCAAGGCTCACGCATTGAGTGTGTGACACACGCAATTCGACGTATTCACACGCGCACACGCCACACATGGCATTTCTCACGCTGATTAGTGTTTGTTTGTTTTTTTTGTTTTTTTGTGCCCAGAAAATCGGTCTGTGTGGCTTAGTTTATGCAGGCTCCGCGCGTTTTCAGCGCCGCCCCCTCCCCCTGTGGGGGAACAGGGGGAGGGGGGGACGGCGCGTCTGCTCGCCGTCCCCCGGGCACGTCCTGAGCCTCAGTCCCGGTGCCACGTCTCCTCTGAGACGCACCGACTCCGGTCCCGGTGTCTCCGTCTGTGCGTAACGTGTCCCCCCCGACGGCTTACGCGCGGAATACGCGCGGCCCAGAGCCGAACTGCCCATGGTGAGCCGCGGTGAGACGCGATGAGACGCGGTGAGACGCGGGCCCGGTGCATTGACCAGACTCTTACATGAATCCGTTAAAAAATGTCCCGCTCCCTCCTCCCCGCCCCTCTCAGCGCACTGACAAAGTGCAGTGATGATAAAAGAAACTGAGAACCATCAGGTAATAACTTCATTTATATAACTCTCATTAGTTGCTTTGTAGTTTAAGTTTGCTCTTTAGACAAACAGGGCTCTCAACACGCAATCCGACGTGTTCACACGCTCACACGGCATTTCTCACGCAATTCAAGCGCCCCCCCGGTCCTCGGAAATTACAGTCACACGCACGACCCCGCTCAAAACTTGAGAGCCCTGAGGGAATTACTTTAAAATGTCACTGTAAGAACATTTTATTTGGAATTATAAACTTATAAAATGTTATTCGTGCAGGCTTAAAAGCTGTTAAATTGTAATTTTCATGTTTCATGTCTGAAAACACCAAAGCCACAGAAGATAGATAGACCTCACGTATTATATTAAAGGTGCATTGTGTAACTTTTCTGGTGGGGGGAGGGTCCCCTCAAATACTTTTCTTCATAGTTATTGCCATGTTATTGCTTTGTCTGGAATGTTTCACAGCATGGTGTTAACCCTTTCTATCTTCATGGAAACCAGACCAAGTTACAGGTCAGATCTGTGGAGAGACGATCCCGCTCACAGTCAGAATTTATATTTTTCTTGGTGTTTTTAAGTTATAAAACCACCTGTAATTGAATAAATGTAAGCTAGAGCTGTTTAATGTCACACTGTGGAAGATTCTAGGCAGAGCAATGACATCTCCATAGAAACAAGCAGGTGATGGACTCCAACCAAAAAGTTACACAGTGCACCTTTAAAGTGAATGCAGTTATTGTTAGTCTTGTCTCTATTAATTGATGTAAACATTTGATTTGATTCATTGTCATTTGTATGAATGATTTTAATGCTCTTTAGTTTAGATGGTAAGACCATATGAAGTAAAAATCAGGAAATAAATATGTGGAACAGAATGATTTACTTTTTGATTCTTTTGTTGGTGATCTTCAAAGTGATGGAGAGCCCTGCCTGGTGACTGAACATGGATCCAGATAAGATGCAATTACGGCACCACTCCAGCAGCAAATAGATCAAATAAATACATCTTTTTATTATTATTTTTATTATTATTTATTAATCCATTGTGTAAAAAACAGCAGAGACACAGAGCGACTTGTATTCCCCATTAATCATGCATGTATTATTGTACTTATTTAAAAGGATTCTGAATTGATATTGAAAAACTAATATGCTTGACTTAAAATAACCACTAGGCTTTATAGAAACAGCTCTATATAAAACTAAAGCCAGCAGTGTTTTTTTTAAAGTATTATCTATGTATTACAGTAAATTATTTTTCTCTAGTTAACTTTTCTTCAAAATTACCTTAAACAAATCATCATTATCACTGACAAAAATTAACCAAAAACAAAGTTAGATGTAGTTTGGATTGAGTATCTTAAATACAGAATCAACCAGGGCATGTTTTTATTCAAATAACTTCACAAGCATTATACTGTCATTCTTTCCATTTCCGCTTCAGATCAGTCATAAAAGAAATGCTAATTTACTCAACATCCCCTTTAGCTTCCTCATGTGTTGTTCCTCCACATATGAACTTTGGTCAAGGTGTCAGTTTTTTTGGGTAAAGAATCAAACTTCCTGTCACTTTTGGCTTCACGTCAGCCCAGCTGCTTTGCGTTCTATAGTAAAAAAAAAAAAAAAAAAAAAGGTTTACAAGATCAATCATTACATTTAACCGCAAATAACATAAACTAATAAATAATTTTGGAAGGATGTAGAACATATATAAGACGCAGGGAGGCAGAGGTTTAAATGTGCTTGGGAGGATTAGCGCATAAGCACAAAAAGCAGTTGGCGTCAAAGAATTAGATAGAAATGAGAGGAGGACACCTGCTGGCCGATGGTCACAATTACCTCTGATTGAAAGCAGAATAAGGCCTTCCTTACATAGAGCTCTTGATAAGAGAGCGAGAGACACTTATGTGATCCTGAGGGAAATTCAATTCAGGAACACAGTGCGTTTCTCACCTTTGTGTCTCAGTCAAAGGTCTCAGTGTAGTTTGGTCAGGTAGGGTCAGCAGATCTGTGTCAGGGCAGTTTGAGGAGAGGAAGAGACAAAAGTGTCCCTCCTCTTTGTCCTGCAGCATCACAGCAGTGTCCGAGGAACCGGGAGAACACAAAAATCCAGACTCATCACTGATATGATCTGTATAACAAATACAGAGAGATATCCGTCTGGATTTCCAGGCAACGAGAACAGGAAACAGGAAAGCCTCTTCTAAGCCTCAGTCTCATTCCGCTCTGTAGTTTCAGTCAGGGATGAAATGGTTCATTCTTTTCAAGTATTTCCTCTGGAAGGTCTTCTGCCCCATTTGGTGTAAGACGCCTGTAGCATCTCAAAGATCTATAGCTGGCTTTTGCGCGGTCTCAGGATACAGGAAAAAACAAATGGCTTATTTCACATAATCCAACAGTCTCTTACTTGTGTCCTTTGAACTGCATTAGCTGCTTTAACTTCGAAGCAGGAAGTTATTGTTTTTAGCATCATTTGATTTGCTTTACAGCAGTTGAGTCGATGCGCAGAAAATTAAGAATTAAAGTGATACTCCGGGATTTTTGACATAGGGTCCAATTTTCTAGTTAGCCAGCGTGTAGGATATGTGTAGAGAAAGTTATTTTGCGATTTAAGATAAGATAAGATAAGATAAGACTTTATTGATCTCACACAGGAGAAATTTACTCGCCACAGTAGCTCCAGGACAATTGGACAGGAGGGAAAAAGTGCATGCAGGCAGGGAGGGGATAAAGTAAGTAATAAATAGTGCAAGTAGTAATATGTAATAATAATAATAATAATGGAAAATAGTAATAATGATAATAGTAACAACAAGCATCAACATGAAAAGGAGGATATTGCATGTCTGGCCTATATGTTAGAATTATACAGTCTGATGGCGGTGGGGATGAAGGATCTGCGGTAGCGCTCCTTCTTGCACTGGGGGTGCCTCAGTCGGCTGCTAAAGGAGCTGCTCAGCTCCTCAATAGTCCGGTGCAGAGGGTGAGAGGTGTCGTCCTTAATGGACATGAATTTGGCCAGTACCCTCCTCTCAGCCACCTCCTCTACACGGTCCAGAGGACAGCCCAGGACAGAGCTGGCCTTCATGCAGTCTTTGTAAAATCTGAGTTGGCTGTTGCTAAGCTAGCGAAAGTGAACGTCCTGCAGCTAGCCAGCCACTAAAATAGACATACCCAGTACAAAACAAACACCCAAACAAATCAGTTATTATGCCAGGGTATCGATGTACATATCTGTGTTGATAGAATGATTAAGGAAGTAAACCAAGCATGTATTCCTTTGATCATCATCAGCAATTCGTACTTCCTCATTGAAAGCTTGACAGCCGCGGATTGATATCACCCGCATGTCCCAATCCGACCGGCTCTAATAGTTTGTTTACTAGCAACCTCGCAACTGTAAAAGTGAGCACACGGAGCCTGTTCAAAGTATGGCAATGTTTGGCGAGCCCGATTATTTTGATGAGGAGGAAGAGCAGTTGCATTTTTCCAGTGAACCATACTTGTATGAGCCGGAGTATACGGACGAAGAATTGAAAGAGATGGATTTACAAAGAGCAAGAGAACAAGAGAGCGCGTCTGCAAATGCAGCCGCCGCCGAAGCTGCAGCAGAAAGCCGGAACACCGGGACAGAAGAACCGGGGATTGGTGGTGTCAGTGCCGAAATTGCGAAGTTATGGAGAACGAGGATGAATGTTTTTGCTGCAGGGAGTGGGACTTAGTTATCCCACAAATGCAAGAGCTGGAGCTAGATACGTCGTTATATCCAAGTCTACGATGTGTCTGGTGGCCATAGCACTTCCAATGATGTCTGCATAACAGAGCACCAGGACTTCTTGCCCCATCTCAATCGTGGCGCTCCTGGAGACATTCTTCTGCGTCGAGCAGAGGAATTGGAAGGAGAGAAGGGGACCTGCTGGACCTAATGGCCAGTTATCAATGCGGTAAGTGGTGTGCCAGAAAAAAATGTTGAATGTAGGAGCGTTTGGCCAGTTGCAAAATCAGTGAGATGATTATACTCAAATGTCCTTCTAAGCTGGCTCTCGTATTCACCTAACGTGTGTAATGGCTGCCTCTATATGGGGAAGATCCCCTTTTTATGTGACTATATCTAAGTCGCAAAATAACTTTCTCTACACATATCCTACACGCTGGCTAACTAGAAAATTGGACCCTATGTCAAAAATCCCGGAGTATCACTTTAAACGTATATTTCAGAATATTTCCACCTTTATACTACTCAGTCTATATTACACAATATCTTACGCAGAATCTCTTGTTGCTCTTATTATTATTAAATTATATCTTGTGATGACAGAAAAATATATAAAATGAACACAGTTGTGTTCACAGTTCACTTTAGTTAATATCACTTCTTCTTCTTCTTCTTCTTCTTCTTCTTCTTCTTCTTCTTCTTACAATCCAAAATAGCAAGTGGTTTCCACCATGCAAATGACTTCTTAGATCCTCAATTTGTGGCATGCAACATTGTATAATTTTTTACATTTACTTCAGACTTTCAGTTTTTCGTGTTTTTATTTCACAATAATCTGTAAAAATATTAATTTGTTTCTATGAATAAAGAGTGCACAAGTGGTCTGTGCACACTGCAGCATGATGTGTGCATGCATAGATGTGGTTAAGGTGATTAGGATCAGAGCTGGCTTTACAGGATTAGAAGATTCCATTGGCTACATGTCTGTTTTAAACAGAGCTTCACACCAGCGCTCAAGGCACTTTTGTACCTGAAGATCTGCACAAGAACATGGTGAGTTTTTCTGACCTCCTCATATCCTGTAGATCAGACCCGGTGGCCAAATACCGACTCTGACCGGCCTGTGAAAGGTTGCTTGGAATTAAGAAAATAAAACTTACTTTCAAAATTGTACATAATGCATTTGTAGTGATGCATTTGTCCTGATGATCATCTGTCTGTGCTTCACATCTCCACCTCAAACATGAACCTGACTTTGATGCACTTGTTAAAGCTCAACAGAGGCGACATTTCTCTCACTGATCAAGAAAAAAAACACTAAAACATGCTAACTTTGACTTTTTTTCTACACAGTTTGGCAGTTGGACAACACATTTTGTGACATATCTTGTATTATATTATTTGGCAAACAAAGACATTGTGGTGTCTTAATACAAAGTTAAGAAAGTTAAACTCAGAAAACATTGTGGGGTTAATGTGACTGGAAAAGAGTTACAAATGTTTCATGTTTACCATTGTTTTGAATTATTTTACTGAATAAATTCAGTTTTTGTAAAACCTCACTCTCTCATTACTTAATAATAACACATAAATTACCAGCTTCTGTAAACAATGCCATTTACTGATTTCAATGTAGAAATAAAATTAATAACCAGAGTAGACTTCAAACTTTTGGCCTGGACCTCCACAATATTTTCTGCTTCTCATTTGGCCCCTGGGGAAGAATAATTGCACATCCCTGCTGTAGATACCTTACCTGGCCAGCCAAATGATATCTCTCTGTATTTCCTATACAGCGCGATACCATTTGGACACCCTCCATCCACTCTCGCTCCTCCGGTTACAAACGGACTCCGCGATTCTGATTCGTTCAAAGATGGTGACGTCAGTGCACCCGCCTTTGCCCGCAAAGTCACTCTTAGGCAGCGGAAGTTCCGCCTCAGTTTTGAATCAAGATGGCGCAATCTCTGATTGGTTCACTTAGCTGTCTGTCTACGCGCAACCGCAGCGCATTCTGTGGATCAAGCGTTACCAGACTCACTCGCTGGTACAGCGATGAGTCATGGATTCTTCCAGGCAAGTAGATACCTAGTTTCAGATATTTATTAAAGAGGGGATATTATTGCTAATACATTAAAAGGTAACATGGTGATCTAAATATTTATTGTTCTGACAATGCTATTATTCACCAGAAACAACTTATTAACATGTTTTATAACATGTTTGATTTTGAAGTTATGTGCTTTGCTCCCCATGCTAAGTCACTCCCCCTTCAGAGTATTACCGCAATACAATCAGCGTGCATCCCTCTAATGAAACTACTGCACATCGCACAGTCTGTGAAGTTATAGTGTATTGTTTTCTAACATGCCTTTGTATAGATAATTGCCATGTAGGAGCATGGCTGACATAGGCTTGGGGGCTGAGAATCTACTAACTGTAAGGAGGGTTCGAATAGGGCGAGAGATTGCTAGATTACTCAGACATGCATGGATGGAGCATGCACATGGAATACCCCCTTTAAAGTGATACTCCGGGATTTTTGACATAGGGTCCAATTTTCTAGTTAGCCAGCGTGTAGGATATGTGTAGAGAAAGTTATTTTGCGATTTCATGCAGTCTTTGTAAAATCTGAGTTGGCTGTTGCTAAGCTAGCGAAAGTGAACGTCCTGCAGCTAGCCAGCCACTAAAATAGACATACCCAGTACAAAACAAACACCCAAACAAATCAGTTATTATGCCAGGGTATCGATTTAAATATCTGTGTTGATATAAGAAGATTTTGAACGAAACGGACCTTGCTTCAAACGACTTAATTGACGCATATTGGGGGACTAGTTTCTAAGCAGCGGCGGAATTTTACTTCTCCCTCGTCAATTGTGATTGTGATGCGAACAGGTCACTTCATCAGGGACTCGCCAGAGCAAAAGCCGAAATCAATCGACTAGTAGCGGATAAAAATCACAACGTGTCAACATGGTGCAGCAGTGTTCATATACCACTGGCCAAACGCTCCTACATTCAACATTTTTTTCTGGCACACCACTTACCGCATTGATAACTGGCCATTAGGTCCAGCAGGTCTAGGTCGTTTCTTCCAATTTATCTTTTCGACGCAGAAGAATGTCTCCAGTACGCCACGATTGAGATGGGGCAAGAAGTCCTGGTGCTCTGTTATGCAGACATCATTGGACGTGCTATGGCCACCAGACACATCTAGACTTCGAAACGAAGTATCTAGCTCCAGCTCTTGCATTTGTGGGATAACTAAGTCCCACTCCCTGCAGCAAAAACATTCATCCTCGTTCTCCATAACTTCGCAATTTCGGCACTGACACCACCAATCCCCGGTTCTTCTGTCCCGGCTTTCTGCTGCAGCTTCGGCGGCGGCTGCATTTGCAGACGCGCTCTCTTGTTCTCTTGCTCTTTGTAAATCCATCTCTTTCAATTCTTCGTCCGTATACTCCGGCTCATACAAGTATGGTTCACTGGAAAAATGCAACTGCTCTTCCTCCTCATCAAAATAATCGGGCTCGCCAAACATTGCCATACTTTGAACAGGCTCCGTGTGCTCACTTTTACAGTTGCGAGGTTGCTAGTAAACAAACTATTAGAGCCGGTCGGATTGGGACATGCGGGTGATATCAATCCGCGGCTGTCAAGCTTTCAATGAGGAAGTACGAATTGCTGATGATGATCAAAGGAATACATGCTTGGTTTACTTCCTTAATCATTCTATCAACACAGATATGTACATCGATACCCTGGCATAATAACTGATTTGTTTGGGTGTTTGTTTTGTACTGGGTATGTCTATTTTAGTGGCTGGCTAGCTGCAGGACGTTCACTTTCGCTAGCTTAGCAACAGCCAACTCAGATTTTACAAAGACTGCATGAAATCGCAAAATAACTTTCTCTACACATATCCTACACGCTGGCTAACTAGAAAATTGGACCCTATGTCAAAAATCCCGGAGTATCACTTTAACGGTCCCATAGCATGAAATTTTCACTTTCTGAGGTTTTTGAACGTTAATGTGAGCTCCCCTACCCTGTTTAGGGCCCCCCCCTCCCATGGCTAAATGTAGCGAAATGTCTAAACTGAGCATTTGCGGTCCTTTTCTGCGGTAAAAAAAAACACAGCTCAAACGGGCGATTCTGAACAAGGCAACTATGTTACATCATATCGAAAAATGCAGCTCCATTCCCCGTCTGGATGTCTACCCACCGTCTCTGTAAATCACGCCCAGAGAGTTTGGACCGCGAATGAGCTACGCAATGCGAAATGCGTTTTTTAATTTGCCTGGAGGCACGTGGAAGTGTTTCTAGGCTCAGAAGTCCTTTATCCGACCCTCTGGACCTCTGAAACAGCAGTGGTTTAATTTTATTTTCTGTGAAAATGTGTTTTTTTCATTGAAAAGGCTCTCCTTTCCTCCTCCGCTCTTAAAACACGGAAGTGGGAGCAGCACACAGCGCAGCGCTAAAACAAGGAACCAGCGGCGCATTTGCCCCCCCACCCCACCCGCTCCTCTAACCTATCTCTGTCCTTCTCATTTGCATTCAAGCAACAACGCCCAGAATGAGTTGTTCACAGAGAGATTTTCTGACTCTGACTCTGTACATGTGTCTTTCTCATGCACTGAGTCTTGATTTTGAAGAAGGATTCATTTACAGTATTAGGGAACCATTAAGGAGCCATATAAAAGCATCAAAAAGTACCATGTCATGGGACCTTTAAGAATAATGAAAATGTAAAAGAATATATAATAATAACTTACCTCTTAATTCTATGATTCAGACTGTAAATTTTACTCCAAAAAAAACAGAATGAAGTGTATTTACTTGTAATTAATGAGTCAGAGCATCTCAGAGATTTCCTGCAGTGTAGTCATGCTGGTTGTACAAGCCAGAGTTACAAACTTGTATTCTAAGTAAACTTAAGTCAAAAGCTTGTGTTATTTCAATGTCACTGTATGGGATCAGCTTACATTTCTACTATCTGAATCACATATTCTTCAGTTTTTAATTCAAAGCCTAATAGGCCTGTCACCATAAGTACAATATTGATTTATCACTCAATATCTGAAAGATGGAACAATATTTTTTTGGAGTCAGTATTTATCGTAGTGACTTTTTCTTTGTACTAGAAAATAACTTTTTAAAAATTATTTTTCAGTGCTTTAACTTCAAAGATTTGATGTATAAAGGGTTTAATAAATGATTTCTATGATCTATTATTCACTTTTCAATGCAAATTAACTGTTAATTTATTGTAGGTCATGTTTTTTAACAATGTTGCTCACTTATAGTATTTTTTGGGGGTTAGGGTTAAAGGTGCACTGCGTAACATTTCTAGTGGAGGGTCCGACACCTGCTTATCTCCATGAAAATGTTATTGCTTTGTCTGGAATGTTCCACAAGAATGTTCAGATCTGTGGAGAGTCACCCCTATTCACAGAAGGAATTATTGTATTTTTGAGCTATAGACCTGTTTCAAAGCTACGTCATCACTGAATGCGCGCACATAGTTGACTCAAAACAAAGTCACTGCCGCCATAAAACCCCCAGCGAACATATAGAAGAGAAGAACTCGAATAAAGAGAAACAGATGGAATAAATGATAGTTCATATCATTCAACTGACATACACACAAGTGAACACCTGGGCAAATTACCCTAAACAAGCAGCATGATTAACTAGCAAGCACAGGACACCGCAAAGCTCACAGACATATTAACCGGGTAACCTCTACGACAGACACATGTAAACGAACACGAATAACTTTCTTAAACTGCATGATAAGTTTTTGCATGACCATCATAAATGGCATTTGACATGACTGAGATCACATCTGTGACTCGTGAATTAAGTCATAGTATGTTACTTACCCCGCAACGCAAGTGCAGTTGGCGGTCAGAACATAGTTCCTGTTGATGATAGCCCAAGCATTGTACGTGGTCGTCTTGTGGCCTTGTCTTTGACTGGGGAGAACATCAGATGCCAACACGCAAAACTCCCCATCGATATCGTGGTATTTTACCTCCTGTACATGGCCACACCGCAAACTGGTAGGCATCCATGGATTTGTATGCGCGCACTTTCTCTCTTGTATACACACTGGGCTTCTCCACTAAATAACAGTGGATATCTGGCCACTGTAAATCTGGCCACTTTCTGCGGTCGTACTGCCACTCCGTGATCGCATAAGGATCTGGTAGTCGAACCCCATTGCTCAACGTGAGCTTTTGAATGTAGCTCTCCCTATGGTTCAGATATTCCGCTATGATCCGCCATGGTTGATTCTGGGTCAACAATGCGCGCACATGCCGGTGACGTCACGTCTGTTTACTAACTGTAAAGGGGTCTATAGAAACATCCCTAATGAACAAATATCAGATGGATATGCTTGGTGTCATACTGTCGAAGACTTCTGGCAAAACAGTAGCATCTCCATGGAGACAAGCATCTGGCGTGCCCTCCACCAGAAAGGTTGCACAATGCACGTTTAAGGGTTATTATGCCAGTAGCATAATTTTGTTTCTATGTTATCATTTATCATCTCTATTGTCATGAGTAATATATCGTCCTTGTTGCTATTGTGATAGGCTTAATAATACCACATTTTTTCATTCAGTTTCAGTTATGGCAGATGTCCTGAAAAGCCTCAACCTCCTTGAGACGCTCAAAGAATCCATGGACACCAACAAACTGTCAGATGTGAAGGATGCAGTTGAGGACCTTCTCATCAGCAGGATAAACATTGGAGTTGTGGGTGACCGCTGCCTGGAGAAGACCACCTTCATCAACTCTTTACGGGGCCTTGGTGTTGACGATGTAGGGGCCGCTGTGTACCCATCTACTGTTAGCACTGAAGAAGTTATTGGGTACCCTGACCCCAAACACACAGACTTCCGCGTATGGGACCTACCTCCTGTCCCAACCTGCACACCCTTTGAACCAGAATCATACATGGGAAAGTACAAATTCATGCGTTACAGTGCAGTATTCATGACCTTCACAGATGTCCCTCAAAGCAATAGTGTTACAATCTTTTTGGAAGCGTGTTTACTTCAGAACAAAACTGTATACTTTGTACTTTTGATTTCTGACAAAAACAAGACTCAAGATCATAAACGACAAGCGAGTTTGGAAGTTCTAACCTCTCAAGGCGTAGCAGTGCCTAAAGTATACATCGTCAATCCGTCTTGCTTGGAGAAAATTGACTTCCCTGTACTTTTAGAAGACATGGGACAAGACCTACCAGAGATCCGTGCCCATGCATTATTATTAGCACTACCAATATTAACACCAGCTCTTGTAACTCAAAAAAAGGAGGCATTTAAAGCACTAGTCTGGGCTGCAGCATCTCTCTCCGGTGGAATGTCAACTCTCCCGGTTCCTTTTGTGGCCTCAATGGTGGACTCCAGCATTGGCGTACGGATTCTAAGCAAAACGCAGATATCTTTGTGCTTGGATAACCAATCTGTGGAAAGGCTTGCCAAATTACGAGGCCTTGACCCAGGTAGATTGAAAGCACTGCGTACTTGTGTTCTATCGGCGGAGGTCTCTAAAGGTGAGGTGAAAAAACGTCTGGCTGCAGCAGAGAAGGACTTGTCCACGGTTTCATCAAGGTTGGTTCAGATGGCCATGCCCAGACAGGCGCGTTCTGCCAGCAAGTCATTCGCTGCCATGCTCCAGGCTTTGAATACAGCAATAGATGAGATGGCAGAGGATGCAGAGAAGATTGTACAGGTAGTTCTGATGGAGGGACAGTGAAGTCAGCTATTTTATATTGAGATTGCTTCTGGAAAGGGAAAATCTGTAATCATTGACTGAAAGCCTGATGTACTCTGCTTAAAGGTCCTAGATTATTGTAAGCTTTAAAGGTACAGTGTGTAGGATTCGTGGCGCATAGGTGGTTAGTAGCTATTCCACTTCCTCTTTTGGCTATGGCAGACCTCGAGGGTCACCCGGGCGCGCCGTAGCGCCGAGAGCTCGCGTGCCCGCGCATAAAACGCGGTCCCCCGTTCACTTTTTTTTTTTCTTTTCGCATGAAAACACACAATCCCGATCATGATTCATGACAATCTACACATCAAATGAAACCTTACAGTCTCCTCTTTTTGACTATGCAATTCATTTCCCTGCAAAACAATCACTCCCCGAGCACATGGGGCTTTTATACAGAAAAGCACAAAACGAGCTTACTTAGCTTACCTTTGAAGGCTCTGCACAGGTCAAACTCTGTATTTCACCATAAACTTGGTCTCAATCTGTCCATAAGGATCCAGCGAATAAAATCCAGTAAAACAATTTAGTCCAAAATACGTGTTATATCCATTACGATGTGTGATACAGCAGCATGCTTGTTTACACGAGGCTCCCCCTTCCCCCCTCCCCTTCCCCTTCTCTCCTTCACTCCCACATGCAGCGCGGATGAGCAGCTGCTAGCAGGAGCCTCGGCGAAGGCGGAGCCCAAATGTCCTTCTGCGGCTCTCGTATTCAAAATGGCTGCCTCTGCATGGGGAAGATCCCCCTTTTATGTGACTATATCTAAGTCCAAAAGAATACTTTGATTTCATGATGGAAGTGAAAAGGCTTGGAAAACAATGTATTTTTGAATGGGTATCTTCAATTTCAGTAATTAACAGGTAAAAATCTTACACACTGTCCCTTTAAGCCATGTTAGAATATTGTGTTTTGTTTCATGCAGACATATTTACGTAATCTTGTATTATTTTCGCCAAAGCTCAAAATGCTCTGCTGCACCTTGTGATGTCATGTGATGGTAGTGTTCAAGTTAACAGCTACTTTTTACCTTTTAGTTAAAAAGATATTGGCAATTCCACACTGTAAAACCTGATGATACATCTCAACAAATGATTCACGTTAACATCACTTAAAAGCAGCAAAAAGTTTATATTGCTTAAGTAGTTAAAGTGACGTGCACTCAATTTTGCCTTGATGTTATAGTCACTCATATAAATCAAGTGGGTATAATGAGTTAAGGATTATGGTTTGAGTTATGCCTTGTATAGAATCAACAGCCAATCAGATTGCAGCAGCTCTTTCGAAAAGGACAGAGCGCGAGCAAGCTAGAAACGCCGAGACGAGAGACACCGCTGCACTGCTCCACTCCACCGACCGAGCCAAGTTACTGTTCGACCAAGTGAAGTCAGCCTCCCTACCATTCACGGAGTCACGTACCACCGTTTCAGGTTTGTGTCATCGGCATTTAAAGCCAAATTAGCTCTGTGCTTATAAGCTTGTGTTTGATACTTATTTCGTACGTAGTTCGTATTTACGTATTTCGGACGCATGCAATGTAAGAAGTAGTTTACTTCGTATCTGGCCATAACCTCTAACACGTAGTCCACACGCCTTGAGGACACGTTTGCTAGCTACCGAACTATCTTTTGGCTCCGTTTCATGTCGTGAGTCGTGACTGCTTTCAAACATGTAGCACGGGTATTTCGGTAATATGTGGTCTATAAATTAGTTTTCTTCGTATTGTGGCCATAATATTGTCGTAGGTAATGCGACTTCTTGGTGCCAGTTAGCTGCTATCCAGTTTGCTTCAGTGCATGCTCAGTTAGCCACTGGTTTGGCGCCCAAGTTAACTATCTAGTAAAACCTTTTTGTCGCCGTTTGATATGACTGCATTCTGAAATGTGGCTGATTTTCCGTTCTAAATCTCCGTACATCGTGTGAATAGGACAGCTTGGAGGCTCAAAGAAATGAACTCGCTAGTGAGTTTCAGAAAATTCCTGCCGAAAGAGATGGGGCACTCATCTTCCTGCTGATGCACCGTCCGAACATTTGCGTTGAGACGTGAGGAAATCGTCAACTGTCCAAGGCCTATAGCAGAGCTGAGAGAACGATGGCCTGCCCTCTTTTGTGAAGCCCAGGTAAGTTAAAAGCTGATTGATAATTACAGGATAGATTGTTATAACAGTTAAACAGGCATTTCCAAAGTTAATGTTTTTTTTTTTTTCACAGCTTTACAAGGAGGTCCACCGCATCACAAATCAAAACCTCTCTTCCAACTTCTTTGCGGCACTGGACAAGTACACCCCGCACCTCCTGAGTCTTTACCAACAGAAACAGACAGGAACCTTGGGGAAGAAAATGGCTACTCTTCTGTCAGATTACAGTCGGCAGGTAAGCGTCATGAATGCAGAGATGTATAAAGTAGAGGTATAAGTACTGTTGTAGATGTAAATACAACTAGTGTTGTAATTGCATCCATAACCATACTCCAACTTCTACCTTTTACAGCTCTGTATAAATGTGTGGTCTGAGAAGACTGTCAGATAAGTGAACATGGATGGGTTGTTAAATATCTGAAGATCCTCATTCAATCCAGATAGTGTTATCCAAAGAGTTTACCGGGTAGTTGTAAGTTATTGACCAAGGACCCACATATTTATGTGTGAGGAGTCATTAAAGGAACAGTATACTATACTATACTTCAATAATGAAATGTGTTCTTCTCTGAATTGAGACAAGCTGATTCTGTACCTCTCTGAGCTTTGTGCGTGCCCCCAGTCAGTCAGACACGCTGTTACTCCTGTTAGTATGTAGCTAGGCTCAGCATTGCTGCTGGTATTTTTGGGGGCTAAAGGGAGGGAAGCTATCAATGCAATGTCGAAGCACGTGCAAGGTGTTACTATGCCTAATTGGTCATATAAGCGTATGTAAACAAGGAAAATGTGAAAGAGTTTGATTGCATCTAGCTTCAGCCCCCAAAAATACCAGCAGCCATGCTGAGCCTAGCTACATTCTAACAGGAGTAGCAGCGTGTCTGACTGACTGGGAGCACACACAAGGCTCAGAGATGTTCGGATATCACATTTCATTATGGAAGTATGCTGGACTGATCACACCTCCGTAATGACAGGTGACTGCTTCGACTAGTGATACAGTAATACAGTTCATATATCAAGGTGAGCAAGGTCAGTCTTGCTCACCTTAAGGTGTTGCAGTTGGAGTTGCAGTTGGTATCCCTCACAATGGAGGGCCCCAGTCACTGTGGTAGTGACTGGGTTATTCACTAGAGCAATACTGCTGTTCACATTGCCTGGAGAAAAACACAATTTTGATCAGGGTTGTTGTTGTAGAACCTTACAAAGCTCTCCATGTCATAACACTCAACAGGATAATGACGTCCAGCCAACCAGAACTGCAGTCCTGTTTACCTTGGCCCTATATCTCAAAGAAGATCCGTCTGATGTTTTCAAGAGCTGTAAGGTATGCTGTTCATTTGTTAATAGCACTTTCAGACCTCCCAATTTTATGTCGTGCTTACAAACATGCTGCAATTTTTTTTAAACTTAGTCAAACTGGACACATGTGCATGTGTACGCGCGCACACATACATATACACACACACAACCTCCCTACAATCTAAATGGTTCTGTTTATGTTCTGCACTGTTCAAAAAATAAAAGGGAACACCAGAATAATGCGTTGTTATTCCAAGGTACTCATACTTCTGTGAAGTCAGCCTGTTCAGTTAGGAAGCAGCACTGGTTGTGAATCCATTTTGAGTACTGTTTTGCAAATTGAACAGGGAACAGGTAGAATTGAGAGATAATAACCAAAGCACCTCTAAGATAGTTATTCTACTATTGGGTGTCCACAGACCTTTTCTGTTTTCATCCTTCCTGGCAGTTTTTGTCTGCCCCTGGCGGTACTATAAGGCAGTGTTTATCACCCACTGAAGTCGCTGATGTCGGAACAAGGTGAGGTGTGGTAAGAAGGTTTGCTGTGTCTCCCAGCACAGTGTCCTGAGTCCAGAGATTGTAGGTGATACCAGGGGACATACCAGTACACCAGATCACGTGGAGAAGGCCATTGGAGGGGTTTCAACAGCGGGATCGCTATCTCCTTTGTACCAGAAGGCGCACGGCAAGAGCATCGCAATATGAGCTTTGCAAGCAACTGTTTGTCATGTTTCTGCCCAAATGATCAGGAACGGACTCCATTAGGAGGGTATGATCCCACCTATGCACCTATGGTTACAGCTAGTTACTGTGGAGTGTGATTTGTGTATGACGGAGAACATGAAAAATTGCATATTCATCATTGCCGCCCAGTGCTCCTCACAAATGATGTTTCAGGCAGCGTGACATTTTCCATGGCATCTTCAGACTCATGGTCATGGTTACATATGCTCAGTGTGTACCTGCTTTCATCTGTGAAGAGCACAGGGCACCAGTGGTGAACATGCCAATTTTGATGTTCTCTGGCATGTGCAAATGACACTCCATGGTAATGGGCTGTAACCATAGGCCCTAGGTGTGGTTATCTGGCCCTCATACCTACCTCATGGAGTCTCTTCCTGATCACCTGGGCAGAAATGTGAACAACGGTCGCGTGAAAAAGCTTCTTTTGTGGGGCTCTGGCAGTGCTCTTCCTGTGCCACCTGGTACAAAAAAGAAGATGGCAATCCTGCTGCTGGGTTGGAAACTCTTCTATACGCCCCCCCAATCTCCTGGTGTCTCCTGGTATCACCTGCAAGCTCTGGACACTGTGCTGGGAGACATAGCAAGCCTCCTTGCCACACCTCACATTGATATGACCTTACCTGAGCCAGTGAGTAATATACATCATCTCATGATGCCTCCAGGGGTGGGACACTCAGAATGCAACTGTGACCACAACACAGCCATTTAAATTTACATTTGCACAACAATAGGCAACATGGATTCATAATCAGTGCTGCTTCCTAACTAGATGTGCTGATTTCACAGAAGTATAATTAGCCTGGAATAGCAATGCTATTATAGTGCTCTGTTCATTTTTTTGAGCTTTGTAATTACACACATAGTATTATAGTTTTGTAGTGTAGTATCGTAGTTATTATGCACATTTTTATATAAATTGACATTAATTCAAATTCCACTGTACATTGCAATAACTTTTGCATTCTTCTACATTGTTCTCCTTCATTGTTAGGAAGCCGACTTTGAGGAATGCCAAACCGGAGCAGTCACACTCCTTGCACTTACAGAAGAGAATGCATCTGCAGTACCGTTCAACCCGCAGCACGTTACAGTCATCCTGGAGGACCAGGTGGTTCTTTCACACAAATACTGGGCAGAGGCACTCGTTCTTTTGTTTGGCCTGATCTATGCCCTGCACCTAGAGTACCCTTTAAAACTGAAGTGTTTCTTTGAGTTTATTCAGATTCTTCTCCTGAACCTTGATGATGGAAGGCGACAGATTAATACAAAATTGCAGTCATTCAAGAATGAGTTAGAACTTGGTATTTGAACAGGTCAAACAAAAGAACGAGTGCCTCTTTAAGTCAAAACGGGCTGTTGATTGGTTGTTATTGTTACTGCAGAGGTGTAATTTGAGATTTGTTCATTTTCTTAACCAATCACTGTCAGTAAGACAACAGTTTTGTTAAATGCAGCTCTTTGATAATGTAGCCATAGCATATTTCAGTGTTTTGGGTACTGGCAATGTTCAAAAGTTTAGGAAGAAGAGATTAGGCCAAGATTTTCTGTAATGCTACGTCCATTATGTCTTGTTGTTTAAGACATGTTAAAGTTTTTTTTTTCCTTTACCTGTTTCAACGGTATAACTTCGTCTTCATCAGAGAGTCACAGAATTTTTTTTCTGTTTTTACAAAAAAAAAAAAAAAAAACACTATACAGGTGTAATTTTATGTTTATCATTTTCCTTCATTGCACTGCATCCAAAATTTATTTATTTATTTATTTATTTTTTCGTTCTGTATTCCACATTCATGAAAGGTTTGTTATGTCCGAGTCATGTCTCATGAAACGGTCATGAATGCTTTATGTGTAGTTTATGACATCTGCCATGAATGTTTTATGAAGTGAATATGTTATGAGCTGATGTGTTAAGTGTTGCCAGTCTTCATTATTGGTTAGACCTTTACAATACATTCATAGTAGTTGTCTTAAACTACACCTGAAGTATTTATGACTATTTCATGAAATATGACTCAACATTCATTACAAGCCTTTCAGGAATGTTGAACACTGAACAACGAAAACTAATCAAAATTTAAAAAAAAGTCAAAGCAGCATTGCAATATTTATTTAATTACAGGTGAATGCTGTATTGTTTTGAATGCTATATTTTTTTCTTTGCATCATTACAAAGAAGGATGTTTGTAACAAAGAAGTACAAAAAAATAATGGAATTTCAATAAAACATTTTCATTGATCAGTGTTTCCTGTAAAGTTTTCATACCTAAAATAATTCAAGGCAACATGTTTCCTCAAATAGCTTGAGTAGTTAACATCTGAACGTTTGAGTGATAATAACTTCAATTGTACAAGTGGGCCTAAATCATGGAAGGCAAGTCAATATTAAGCAAAATACACAAGTGGTGACAACTCTGCTGTTTAAAGTGTGGTTCACTCAAATGATATGAGTTTAATCTAACTTCATTCAAATAAGTTATCAAACTTAAATGACTCAAGGCAACACGTTTCCTTGTATTATTTGAGTTAAATTTACTTCTCAGGTTTTACAGTGCAGGGCTAAAATCATCCAAAGGATTCTAGTGAGTTTAAAAACATAGTGGAGCACTTGACACCACAAGGTGAAACAGAGTGTTTTCTGTTTGAGAAGACAGCACAGTCTAAGTATGCAGGGTTTGTGTGTTAAACGTATGAAAGAAATAAAACACAACTCCAGGTATGTTTTAGATTTATAACAGAGCACAGAGTAGCACAATATAGGCCCTTTAACTACGTACTTATTTTGAATGGTCCATCAGCGTTCATTTTAGTATACTATGGCTCCTTTTTTTAAGAGCTTGGGGATTAGGGCAAATCAATACACCAAAAGACATCTTGTATGTTTGGCATCCTTTTTTCAATAAATGAGGTTCAAAAACTTTATCCAGTGCTTCTACCATATTATCTACAGCTCGTTATCAGCTTGGTTGTGTACACTTTCTCTGTATTTGTTTTGTTTTTGTTTTTTTTCCTCAATGCTCCACTTGAACACCACAATGTACACGTTTTAAAGGTGCAGTTCATAAAGTTTCTAGTGGAGGATACATCACCTGTTTGTCTCCATGGAAATGTTATTTCTTTGTATAGAATGTTCCACAGTATAGATTAAATCTATGACAGGGGTGTCAAACATGCGGCCCAGGGGGCCAGATCCGTCCCTCCAAGACCTTTAATCTGGCCCGCGGCTGATTTTCAAATTATTTTTCAAATATTTTTTTATTATATTAAAATTTTCTATTAAAATATTGTCAATTTTCTGTGCAGTTTAGCATAGCAGCGTCTCCAGCGCCTCTGTGCGTGGCCCCTCCCACCAGAGCAGCATAATTGAAGACTCTTTCCAAATGCTCTTAAAGGACCATCGTTTTGACTGTTGACCGTGACCCCCTCATCAGCAAAATGTCAAAAATGAGAAAAGTGGACGCCGAGTGCAGGATTTTCCAAGAAAAATTGACTAATTCCTATTTGTTTTCGGAGGGGAATGGGAAACCTGTATGCTTGTGTTGAAATTCTTAAGGTTTCAGATTGTTCATAATATTATAATATTTTGTAAAAGAAAGAGTTTTAGAAAGAAAGAGTAATAGATTTGCATTTCTCTGCACAAATATTTGAACTTATTGCTATTTTTGGGGTATATTTGCCATGAGTTTTCTGATCCGGCCCCTTTGGGATCAAAGTAGGTTGGATACGGCCCCCGGACCAAAATGAGTTTGACACCCCTGATCTATGACGAGGGAGAGAAGCAGGTTATAGCACTGTGGCATCAATACATTTCAAGTAGCTGACTTTCACATTTCCAGAAAGAGATGACTTTCACATTTCCAGAAAGAGGATGTGCACTCAGTTGTTGCGTTCTCATTGTGCATATTAAAATAATGCTCCCCACTATGCATGGGTGAACATGCAAATGCTGTAAGTCTGAAGCCAAGTGTGAAAACTTCCCAATTTTATTTTTACTTTATAAAGCTACAGTACAGAGTCCTAAACGGTACGTCTTCAATTTTAAATGTTTAAATGTTAAGAGTTTTTGTGTTTTCCACATTTGAACAAGTGATGTGAATTATATGTTACATCATGTGATTCCTTAAACTGAAATGCTACTGTTAATCTAAACGTTTTGTGAAGCCTTATTTTATACATTTAACTGTTTAACTATTGCTATCTTAGCTTACATTTCTCTGCGTTTAACATAATTTCAGATGTGTTCTTCCAAATCAGGTACATAAAAAAGAAATGACAAGAAATAGACAAATTGAATTAAGGGAAATAATAATAATAGTAATGGTAATGGCACAATCTGACATTTTAAAATATTTTTAGTAGTTTACTTCCAAAGTGAATCGATTGTGGGTTTCAGATGATTAAAACAGCATTACAACATACTAAAAGTCATGTGGTCATAATGCAGATTTTTGTTGAGATATAGAGTTATAGGCTGTAGTTACAATAGAAATTAGTGAACTTTTGTGAATTTACCTCTTTCTCGTGTGAATATTACCTTGTCAGTGAACTGACTTGTCCTCTGGGAGTATGACATTGCATTCTTGAAGACAAAAAAATAAATAAATCACTAATTGTGAAAGAAAAGCCATCGATGAAGCTGGGTTTTTGGAGGAATGGAAGGTCTACAGATCAGCACGCTCATTCTTCTGATGACAGTTACAGGTATGTATGTATTGCATCATAATATATCAAGAAATATTTTACTTTATTTACAAGAAAATTTTACAATCTGAGCCTTATTTCGGTAATAAAACAAGTTGTTTTACTCACCCATAGCACTTTGGTGTCATATGAAGCACTTCCGGAGATGTTTTAGATTTGCGATATCTGTAACATGAGTTCTCGGGGCACATGTTTACAGTCTCCAAATAACACAAACTTTAGCACTTTTCAAATCATAGAAGCTCGATGTCTTCGGTCGTTTTCACACCAGGAAAGTCCGATAGTTCACTTGCTTTGGTCTGGACCAAATGTTTTTTAATTTTTTTTATTTTGGTGCGGTTCGCTTTCACACTGCACTTTTTCCCCAAGCGAACTAACATCTATAAACAAAAGCACGTGTGCTGAGGTCGCTCAGCTGTTGGACAAAAATGAGCCGTGTCCAAACGCCGTGTCCAAACCCGGAAGAAGGAGAATAATGGTGCTGTTTTCAATCTAGCCTTAGCGATATGGTTTGCTCAGTTTTTACAGTTCTCACAAATGTTTGAGCAGCATCGTGAGGTTTACACTATTTTACAATCAATTCCCAAGCGAAGACACAGGGCAAGACGACTACGGAGGACAGCGCTCATGTGCGCATCAAGTTCTGACTCTTGCTCTTCACGCAAAACGTAAGTAAGCCTCATAAGTTTCGTTTTGTTTAGTTTCGTCAGCCTCGGTTTCCCATAATGCTCGACATACGACGGGAGCTCGTTAAGTACAAAAAGCCAACTTGTGTCGGATCGAGTCCGGTCTGCATTCTCACCTCAAACAAACCGCACCAGAGTTCGAAAGGAACCGTGCCGAGACCGACCTTTTTAGGTGGTCTCGATCCGCTTGTTTGCTCCGGATCGAGACTTTTGGTTTTTATTCACACCAGCCCAAAAGGTCCGAATCAAAGGAGCAAACGAACTCTGGTTCGTTTTAAACGAACCAAACAAGGCAGGTGTGAAAACGACCTTAGTCTACGCTTTTGTTTGAGTCAAAAGTGGCCTGTAATCCCAGATTTATCCATAGTTTCGAGTAGATGAGGAGGCCAGTTCGCATGTGCGGAGTCACAGTTTATTTCACTCTCAGCTCCCAGGACCCAAACATGAAACACAAAGCTGTAAATTATGGATAAATCTCAGATTACAGGCCACTTTTGACTCAAACGAAAGTGTAGACTAAGACATCGAGCTTCTATGATTTGAAAAGTGCTAAAATTTGTGTTATTTGGAGACCGCTCGAGGCATATATTATATGCGAACTCGCACTACGGCTATCGCTAATCTAAAACATCTCTGGAAGTGCTCCATATGACACCAAAGTGCTATGGGTGAGTAAAACAACTAGTTTTATTACTGAAATAAGGCTCAGATTGTAAAAAAAAGTTAATTCTCCTTTAATGTACATGCAGCAAACAAAAAACAAACCAAATCCATTGAGGTCCTTTTAAAGAAATATATTAAACTGAAGAAAATTTAGATGACGACAATGAAAATGATGATATTTTAGAAGGAGTTGGTAGAGAGTAAAAGCTCGACCACAATTGTGACTTAATTCTATTGGCAAAGTCAGGCTTCATCATATCAACCGAATGTTATAAGATGAAGTTAATGAAAATGTAAAAATGATCTTGAGTTCAGACAATGCTTTATTCACAATAGTTCAAATGGAATTGGGCTTTCTAATGTATATATTTAGAATGTATTGATTAAATTGACATTTTTATGTCTTTATCTTTTCCTGCAGCTGTTCCATGTTACTCAAACCCTTATGCTGACATAGAAACGACCTCACTGACTGCCTTTGTGGGGACATGTGTGGAGATCAGATGTAAAGTCACTGGAGAATTACCTGATGAAAATGCTCTGTGGTTCTGGATGAAGGATGGAAAATGGGATCAAAGTAAAAGTGATTACAGTGGCACCATTGTTTACAGTAACAAGCCCACAGAACGGCCCATCAGTCCACATTTTAGAGGTCGAGTCACTTACACTGGATCTACACGATTAGAGAATAGAGCCCCATCCTCCAGTAATCCATCATGCAGTGTTAGAATCTGTGATCTAACAGAACAGGACAGAGGATGGTATTTTTTCAGATATATCTCTAAGGAGCGGGACTTTAAATGGAGTACAGAATCTGCTTTCATTTCAGTCACAGGCAAGTTCATCCACTGTCACTCTTTCATTTAGAATCATGGATGACGATTGTGTTTGTAGATTTTATTTGTAGTTTAGAATTTGTTTTGTTTAGTCTTTTTGGTTAATGTTTTTCATATATTTTATGAGTAAATTATAATCACTAATAAAACTTCTTTCTCTTCTCAGAAAACCCATGTCCAATCACATTCAACAAACCGAAGACTGTAAAAGAGAATAAAGACGTCACTCTGACATGTTCTACTTCAAGACCATGTGATAAATACTTGGAAATTCAAACTGTTCCTCCGTCTGATTTAGAAACATCTCAGTCTAGATATAGTTATTCTGCTACTGCATCCTACAGAGCCACATGGAGGGACGACGGCAAAGAGTTCACCTGTCAAACACGAGGAAACACGGACCCACAACTGATGAAGAAGACCACGATCTCAGTGGAGTGTAAGTTTAGACTTGGACTGGTCCTTTAACAAGTGCAGTTGACCAAAGACATATGACATTTAGGACACTACATAATTATACTATATCTATATTTATGTAGATGGTCCCCGTGTACCACAGGCAGTAATGAGCTCCACTGATGTTAAAGAGGGTCAATCTGTAACTTTGACTTGTTCGGCCGAAGGAAAGCCGGCCCCAGTCTTTACCTGGAACAAGAACAATCAGAGGTCCTCCTCTCACATTGGAGCCATTTGGGAAATTGACTCAGCTCAGATTGAACACAGTGGAGAGTATGTTTGTACTGCTCAAAACACACATGGGACAGAAAGATCCAACTCTGTCCACATCGATGTTCAGTGTAAGACACATTTACAACAAAGTCATTATGTACTTGAATTGGCTCATATACTTCACTTTTGTTTCAGATGCACCTATTGTAGAGGTGAGAGTGTCTCCACCTCAACCTCCATATAAACAAGACCAGACACTTAGACTCAGCTGCACTGTGATCCGGAGCAACCCCCCTCCTCATAGATATAGCTGGTATAAAAATGAGCAGAGAGTGTCCTGGGGACAGACGTATGTTAAGACTCTGCAGCCTGAAGACAGTGGCTCTTACACCTGCTCCGCTGAAAACACTGTGTCCTCTGCAAAGTCAGGACCTCTGCAGATACATGTTGAGTGTGAGTCTCAGGACTGTCTCCCCTATGCATTTGTGAAAACAAACGTAAACAAGATGTTAAAGCTATACAACTGTGGCAAAGAGAGTGGGATGCTTCAACATAAATGAAATATTTTAACCAAATGATCTAAAAGAAAGGAGTGTCAGCGCCTGCAGATACTGCCACACAATCAGACCCTAGGCCCATGTTGGTCTTGTTAATGTATTTATCTGGATAGTTGTTGGTAGATTTGATTGACAAAATGCCAGTTGATTTAATAAAAGGTCATGAGGAAACTGTATCTGTTGCAGACAAACCAAAGGACACCAATATTGTAATTGTTGGTCAGAGCAGAGAAGTAGAAGTGGGTCGCTCTGTGACTCTCGAATGTAACAGTGATGCCAACCCTCCTCCTCACACATACGTCTGGTATAAAGATCGTTGGTATCTTCAGAGAAGAACTGAAAACAGACTGGAGCTGAAGAAAGTGCAGAGAGCAGACGGAGGCTGCTACAGCTGCACTGCTACCAACAAACATGGATCAGGACGCAGCACAGCCCTGTGTTTACAGGTGCTCTGTAAGTCACTCTGGGTCCTCACTCACTCTGACTATACTATACTAATGTGTGGTACATCTGAGTAGCTGGTTAATAATGGGTTTGTGTAAAATACATTCTGTGTACAATTAGATTTGCTTATGTTTTACTCAATTAACAATTATTTGTTATTAACAGGTTTCAAATGCCAGTAGGCCGCTCTTTCAACCATAAAAATCAGATGAAACTACAGGCACCAGATTAATTTAGTTCAGAATAGAATGTTCAAATGAATTTTGTCAGCAATTAGTGAAACATTACAAACACAAGTAAAAGTAAGTCCAAGTAGTTTTTAAAAATTTATATACATTTTAAAGTGGATATTTTTATTTTTACTTCACTACATTTGAGAGAAGGTGTCTGTACTTTATACTTCACTACATTTTTGAACAGGAGTGAAAAGTATTTTTATTATTGTCTCAGACCTGCATAATAAATGTTTCAGTTGAACAAAGTTTAGCACAAATCTTTATCAAAATACTACTACATTTGTATTCACTAGACCTCAAAATCTGTGTGAAATACTTCTACTTTGTACACTTTAAGTACATTTTTAAATTGATACTTTAATACTTTTACTTAAGTATTTTTCATGTGATAATTTTACGAGTATTTCTTTGCTCCAGTATCTGTACTTTTACTTACTTAACAGAACTGAGTACTTCCACTCCTGATCCTAAACAACGTCTGTCAGTGAGCACAAAGTGTGATGCCAGTATCATTTGAAAACTTGTACGATAACCTTAATTCTGTTAGTGTGTGATTATAGTGTTCCCTCCACAGCTCCTCCCACCAGTCTGACTCTGTCCATGGACTCAGAGGCGACAGAGGGCCAGAATGTCTCCATCACATGTCGTGTGGACAGTTCTCCAGTGGCCACCCTGACCCTCAGCAGGACCTCACAGGGTTCTCCACTGGAGCTGCTCAGAGACACTGAGCACAACTCTCTGGTCTACTCTGTCACTGTGACCTCTGCCCATTCAGGAGAATACACCTGCTCCGCCCACAACAGTGTGGGGTCAGACAGCACCAAGAGGTCACTCACCGTCAAATGTGGGTCAAGTTGGGTTTTACATGTTTCACAGTTAGGCCAGTCTGTATTTACTTTAAAGGGATATGCCACCCCCAGGTCAAATTTGGGCATCTCCCCACAGTCCAGAGACTAAAATAAGTGGTGGAAAGCGTTTTCCTGCTCACCCAGCCATTGTCCGAGTCTGTCGCCACTGACCGCCGCGGTATCTGCAGCTACTCCGCGTTAGACTGGAGTCTAACGTCGCCAGAGAAAGATTTCGGCCAAAAGGAATTAATTTGCTCGATGCGTTTCCCAATTACTTTGTGTGTAGTGCGCATTCATATCGAGTGCAAATAAATGTGCAAATCAACACGGAGAGCTTGACTTGGTCATTTTGGGTGGGAACTATTTTCCAGTGCGGAAGAATAAAGCCGAATCACGCAGCACGCTGCCAGGGGAATCCCTGTTACGCACCAGGAAGGGAGTTCCCCTAGTCTGGTTAACACCTGACCATATCACAAGTGAGATATGGGTCTGGAAACTCGCTTCGAAAAATCCCGTAGCGGAGGTGTGGTTAGCGATTGCCAACGGCCGTTTATTGGGCGTTATGAATGTCTATCATTGAGCGTATACGTAAGTCCATAGCCAATCATGTCAGTTGTCAGTTCAAACTACAAGCTTCCGTTTGTCATGTGGTACGCGTCACCGTCTTGCCACACCTCCCCCGCTCTCTGATTGGGGCCCTAAATCTGGGACTCTCGCTTGGACGAGTTTCCAGGCCGCCTTCCAGTTCGAAACGAACGGAAGCGGCCTGGGAATTCCCAGGCAAGAGTTCCCCTGTTGCACAGCGTGGTGCGTGATTCAGCTTTATTTTTCCGCACTGAAAAATTGTTCCCACCCAAAATGACCAAGTCAAGCTCTCCATGTTGATTTGCACATTTATTTGCACTCGATATGAATGCGCACTACACAGAAAGTAATTGGGAAAAGCATCGAGCAAATTAATTCCTTTTGGCCGAAATCTTTCTCTGGCGACGTTAGACTCCAGTCTAAGGCGGAGGAGCTGCAGATACCGCGGCGGTCAGTGGCGACAGACTCGGACAATGGCTGGGTGAGCAGGAAAACGCTTTCCACCACTTATTTTAGTCTCTGGACTGTGGGGAGATGCCCAAATTTGACCTGGGGGTGGCATATCCCTTTAATGACAATTAAGATTGACATTTGCATACATTTGCATGCTCTAAAAGATTCCTAAATGGGGTGAGACCGATAAGCCAAATGCAGATCTTAAGTTTTATGTGCTCAGCATGACCCGATTTCTGTCATCTTATGGAGGGGTTCAGAAATCTTCATTGAAAAGTGTCTGGCTTCTTTAGTCACTCTCCATTTCCATCAGTACAGTATTGTGTGTCTGCAGATGCTCCTCAGAAGGTGAGAGTCCAGGCTGACCCAGGTCTGATGGTCAAAGAGAACACAACACTGATGTTAACCTGCAGCTCTCTGAGCCATCCTCCTGTGAGCTCAGTGACCTGGAGCAGGGGCCCCAAGGGGCAGGGGCCCCTTGTGCACACGGGGCCCACCTTCAGTGTGAGCTCAGTCAGTGTGAACGACAGTGGCCTCTACAGCTGCACCGCCCACAACCAGGTCGGACATGGAACATCTCCACCAGCTGAAGTTCTCGTCATGTGTGAGTATGCTTAAACAGGAATATTAGTATGGCACTAATGTGTGTGTGAATTCCACACTTAGTACGAGTGCCTTGTGCATGTTGAGTTGGTCCAAAGCAGGCTGTGGTGCTGAGAGCAGAGGAGGAGCAGGGCCCTGATGGGAGCAGCTCAGTGACTCTGAGCTGCAGCAGCCACAGCTTCCCCCCGGTCAGCCTCTACACCTGGTACAGGAGGACGGAGGGCGGAGAGCTCAAAGTGTCTGAGAACATCAACTACACTGTGCTGTCCACACAGCCTGGAGTCTACTACTGCACTGCCAAGAACCAGATCAGTGAGAGCAAGTCTGAGCCAGTCAGCCTCTTTCTACAGGGTAAGGGGAGACTATAACACAATAACAGTAACAACAAAACAATAGAAGATAAGGGTGTCATGGAAATCCAGGCATCATAAGTACGTATTTATGTATTTGGTTCAGAGATCTACATTGTTAAATGTGGACACAGTTTAGAAATTGCAATTAGAAATTGCATTCTTATATTAATTACACTTCAGAAGAAGTCCTCTCATTTACAGCTGCAAAACTATAACAGAAAGTGTGTGTAGTTCCCATTAATTATGCATAAAAAATTCCATTGAATTAAACCTTACATCATCAATAATAGTCTGGTTCGGTAATTTGGATTCACATTCACAACACAAACTTCAACGCATTATAAATAAATCAACTAAAATCACTGGTCACACTCTCCCCTCCATAGACACACTGTATCACAGACGCATCACACAAAGAGCCAATAGAATCACCTCAGACCCCACACACCCTGCCAATAATCTGTTCAGACTCATGCCCTCTGGGAGGCGCTACAGATCCATCACTTCCAAAACTGATTCACCAACAGTTTCTTTCCCACTGCCATCCGGACTCTAAATCAATCCCGCTTATAACTGGTCATTTATCTGTTGTTGTATGTCGTATTGTGTAAGTGTGTTGTATATTTGTTTTGTCCTGTAATAGACACAGAAGAGATGTGAGCATTCTTGCTGTACCGGAAACAAATTCCACCAACTTGTTGTGTGGCCATTAATAAATGATTCTGATTCTGATTCTGATTCTGAAACCTTTCCTTCCCATTTCTATTTTTGCTATAGATTTTATTATCATCATATTATCAGTTTTACAATAGCAGCATTATCAAGAATATGTATAGCCAAACCTTTCTGATTTTGTGTGGTTTATTTATTTATTTTAGCCTCAGGCAAAAACAGGAAGCTTATTATTAATTTTAAGATTATTTCATGTTAAAATTACAAAATTTCTAGATGGGTCTGAAGAGTTGATGGTGTTTCTTCTCTGCAGGAGACTTTGTGAAGTACATTGGCCTGGCTCTGGTGCCCCTGCTGATCATCTTATGTGCTTTCATTGTTTACAGGTACCATCGAATATTCAATATCATTTTATTGTTAAGTTATGGAACCACATTTGTTTAATAATAAGAGAGCTGTATAGTCATATTGTGTAGTTATTTCATCATATTTAAATGTTAAAATAAAGCTTGTGCATTTTTTAAGCAGCAGATTGACCAGAACAATAGCTGATGTACTAAAAAAAAAGTCCAAATATTGTCCCGATATACTGGCCAACTGAAACACAGTATCTGTCTCTACTCTCCACACATCTGACCTGTAACGGCCCAATGCTGCCACCTGCTTGTTTCCATGGAGACAGGCAAATTTAAGCTCATACTGTGTAACATAGGCAAACTAAAAACATCTTCACGCAGCAGGCCGACATTCTAAAGAAATCTAATCTTAAAACAAGTTCTCTAATCTGTCTCTAATTTTGTTTTGTTTTTCAGACTCAAAATAAAGAGGTCAGTAGAAGAGGAAAGAGCGAACAAGTCATGGTGGAGGAGTTGCTCGAAGGCTGTGGTAATATTTTCTATATCTAGATGTATGATGCAGTACATTGTATTTGTAATGTAAATTAATACTGTAATGTAGTTAACCTCATTAAATGTGTTTTATGTCAGCCTTCTTTACCATGGAGATTTATTTCAGTTACAAATATAGTATTCCCCTTGTTTATAGTACAGTGCTATCTCACCTTACGAAAGACTCTACAAACGAAAAATCCAAGTTACGAAACGCCTTCACGTTAAATTTTGGTCTCTAGATACGAAAGAAAATTCAAGTTACGAAACGCGAAATCTCAAAAATTCAATTAATGCGCGCTCAGATGCACGCCCCGAAACGTAAATACACTTTATCAACACACACGGGGTTAGTTTCCAGAGGGGGCCCGCGGTGGGAGAGGTCCGTGAGGTAGGACAACTTTGTATTTTGCAATTGTTCTACATGTTTTAGGGCTGTAAATGCCTCACCACACACATTCTACGCTTTTCTCAGACTGGAGTTCGGCTTTTCTCGCATTTCTCTCTCGTTTGAACACTCGAACTTTCATTGATTTTCAACGGAATGTGTTGATAGTGAAGCGTGGGGGGGGGGGCATGGCTCAATATAGCGCCGAACGTGCGAGGGGAGCGGAGACACAGGATTACTATCAACAACACATCATCAGCAGGGTAAAACTCACCTGTCTCACGACGGTCTAAACCAGTGCTTCTCAAATAGTGGGGCGGGCCCCCCTGGGGGGGCGTGGCGTGATGCCAGGGGGGGCACGTATGACCCTGGGAAACATGTTTTTTTGCTGTACTGTACTAGAACTAAGTGTAATTGCACATCAACAACAGTAGTTGGCAGTGGCGTTCTCACATGCGATTTACGCACAGTCTCACCATTAACAGAACATCCTCTGTCACAGAAAAAACACGTATATTCCACTGAGTCGTGTCCTTTAGTCCGACAGAAGCACCAGACGCATCAGTGGCACAAGGAGAGAGCGTATTTTTTCAATGCTTTTAGCTTATGCAAATGAGGTGGTTTTAAGTTTCATTTCTGTAAAACGTAAACAAATGTGCGCAAAGCTGCATTAAAAACACATTAATATTTGAGTCCTCAGTGCAGTCTTTGTTCTAAGTTTCTTTCTTTTTTTTTTTGTTTATAATGTTAATAAAAGGATACAATGGTGTTCTAATAACAATTTTCTAGACAAATAATACTATTTATAGTCGCGCGCAGGAAGGGGGGCGTGAAATTTTTTCTTCTTCCTAGGGGGGGCGTCACAGAAAATAATTGAGAAGCACTGGTCTAAACCCAGCTCACGTTCCCTATTAGTGAGTGAACAATCCAACGCTTGGTGAATTCTGCTTGGTGAATTCTGCTTGGTGAATTCGAAGGATCAAAAAGCGACGTCGACACAGCATAAGGGCGCGAGTACACCGGGGCTGTGGGCGCGGGATGGAGCCACGGCGCCCGGGCCAGAGCCCGCCCCGCTCTTATTCCCGCTGAAAGAGCCTCAGCCTCTTAGCTCTAGCGCGGAACGCGCAAGGAGCGCGGAGACACGAGCAACGCTCATCCAACGGCACTGTCATGTCCCGGGATAATCCTGGTTTAATAATAATAATAATAATAATACATTTTATTTGTTAGGCGCCTTTCAAGGCTCTCAAGGTCGCCGTACATCAAGCTATTAAATACATTAATTAAATAATACAGTACAGTTTAGACCTGGTCTAGTCCAGGTTTAGTCCAGGTCTAGACCTGGTCCAGTCCTGGTTTAGTCCAGGTCCAGTCCAGGTCTAGACCTGGTTTATTTCTGGTCTAGACCTGGTTTAGTCCACTTTTAGTCCTGGTCTAGTCTCTTAACCAATCAGGATGCAGAACACAATGTTACACTATAAAAAAAAATTTACACTATAAAAAAACAACAACCTTGGAACGGATCAGGCCTTTTCCATTGAAATAGCTACTCAATTTACGAAAAATTCACGTTACGAAACCACTTCTGGAACGAAGTAATTTCGTAAGGTGAGGTACCACTGTATTTTTAAACTGAATTAAATTGCTATCTTTTTGATGACATCCCAACATTATGTAATCCAATTCTTGTCCCCCCACTTGGAAGTCTGACTTAATCTAGAATCTGAAAGCCAAATGCAAACTTGATATAAGGCAGTGCTTCTCAATTATTTTCTGTGACGCCCCCCCTAGGAAGAAGAAAAAATTTCACGCCCCCCTTCCTGCGCACGACTATAAATAGTATTATTTGTCTAGAAAATTGTTATTAGAACACCATTGTATCCTTTTATTAACATTATAAACAAAAAAAAGAAAAGACTTACAACAAAGACTGCACTGAGGACTCAAATATTAATGTGTTTTTAATGCAGCTTTGCGCACATTTGTTTACGTTTTACAGAAATGAAACTTAAAACCACCTCATTTGCATAAGCTAAAAGCACTGAAAAAAAAAACGCTCTCTCGTTGTGCCACTGATGCGTCAGCTTCTGTCGGACTAAAGGACACGACTCAGTGGAATATACGTGTTTTTTCTGTGACAGAGGATGTTCTGTTAATGGTGAGACTGTGCGTAAATCGCATGTGAGAACGCCACTGCCAACTACCGTTGTTGATGTGCAATTACACTTAGTTCTAGTACAGTACAGCAAAAAAACATGTTTCCCAGGGTCATACGCGCCCCCCCTGGCATCACGCCACGCCCCCCCAGGGGGGCCCGCCCCACTATTTGAGAAGCACTGATATAAGGAAACAAGACTTAAAAGTGTTATTACCATCATGTGTTCAGGGACGATGGCATAGCTCCAGAGGCTGCTCAGAGGACGTCCATGCAGAGACACCTGGAAGGAGAGATGTCCCACGACCTCAGCAGAGAGCAGACGTGATGTGAGCAAAAACAGACCAAGAGAATGCATAAACACAATGTCTGATAGTATTCACTCTGGGTAGATGCTGTTAACTTGTCTTTATGTGTTGGCAGGAACAGTACATCCAGTGCCAATGCCACTGTGAACCCCCCCAGAGATAAACGGGTACGTATTTAAGAACAGAGCAATAATGAGAAGGTCCCTTTAGCACAGGGGTGTCAAACTCATTTTGGTCCGGGGGCCGTATCCAACCTACTCTGGTCCCAAAGGGGCCGGATCAGAAAACTCATGGCAAATATACCCCAAAAATAGCAATAAGTTCAAATTATTGCTGTTGTACATTGTGTTTTTAACCCAAAAGAGTTGAAATACTGAGACAGAGGGCTTCTAGATAATATTTACAACTGATCATTTTATGATTTAATAATGCATCCGCCTTTGTTATAAAACACATTTTTTGTGTTTTTGAGTCTGTTTAAGTCCAGTTAACAGTTACCAGATTATGATTATTTCATTAGTCAACGATTATCTGATTAATACCACCTTACCACAGTTTGTACCCTCTCATGTTTTTCACTTATGTTCAAAAATTCCTTTTTATAATACATTTAGTGTCAGTAGATCTTTCTATATATCTTTGTTTCCAATGAGCTTTTTTGTTTGTTTGTTTGTTTGTTTGACCCCATTACCACCTTGCCATTTTCATTTTAGGTGGTCACAGTCTAATTCTTGAATTAACTTTTGCACTCTTTCACTTCTCAGAGCCGACCGTGCACCAGTGATGAAAACACAGACTCACTCTTCTATGCCTCTTTGCACTTTGACAAGAACCCATCGTAAGTTCCACACAGTAACATGAGGAAAAGTCCATTCACTCACATTACAACTGTCTGTAGGACTATGATCTCCAAAGAAACAGAGGACGTCGTCTACTCCACTGTAAAGAAGCATGATGAGGTAGACCAAGTGTCCCCAGTGCACTTTTTACACACATTTTGGTTAAAGCTGCACTATGTTTGCCTGGAAGAATCCATGACTCATCGCTGTACCAGCGAGTGAGTCTGGTAACGCTTGGTCCAAAATGCGCTGCGGTTGCGCGTAGACAGACAGCTAAGTGAACCAATCAGAGATTGCGCCATCTTGATTCAAAACTGAGGCGGAACTTCCGCTGCCTAAGAGTGACTTTGCGGGCAAAGGCGGGGGCACTGACGTCACCATCTTTGAACGAATCAGAATCGTGGAGTCCGTTTGTAACCGGAGGAGCAAGGGTGGATGGAGGGTGTCCAAATGGTATCGGCGTGTATAGGAAATACAGAGAGATATCATTTGGCTGGCCAGGTAAGCACTATGTAACTTTTCTGGTGGAATGTTAGCCATGGAGAGGTTATTATTTTATTTGGAATTTTACACACTTTGGTCACTGTCTTAAAGGTCCCATGGCATGAGATTTTCACTTTCTGAGGTTTTTGAACGTTAATGTGAACTCCCCTACCCTGTTTAGGCCCCCGTGGCTAAATGTAGCGAAATGTCTAAACTGAGCATTTGCGGTCCTTTTCTGCGCTTGAAAAAAACACAGCTCAAACGGGCGATTCTGAACAAGGAAACTTTCTGACGTCACACGGAAAATGCAGTTCCACCCCCCGTCTGTTTTTCTACCCACACTCTGTAAATTACGCCCAGAGCGTTTGGACCGCGAATGAGCTACGCAATGCGAAATGCGTTTTTTTATTTGCCTGGAGGCACGTGCGAGTGTTTCCAGGCTCGGAAGTCCTTTTTCCGACCCTCTGGACCTCTGAAACAGCAGTGGTTTAATTTTATTTTCTGTGAAAATGTGTTTTTTTCATTGAAACGGCTCTCCTTTCTTCCTCCGCTCTTAAAACACGGAAGTGGGGCCAGCCCACAGCGCACCGCTAAAACAAGGAACCAGCGGCGCATTTGCCCCCCCCCACCCCCCCCCCACCCGCAGCTCTGACCTATCTCTGTCCTTCTCATTTGCATTCAAGCAACAACGCCCAGAACGAGGTGTTCAGAGAGATATTTTCTGACTCTGACTCTGTACATGTGTCTTTCTCATGCACTGAGTGTTGATTTTGAAGAAGGATTCATTTACAGTATTAGGGAACCATTAAGGAGCCATATAAAAGCATCAAGAAGTACCATGTCATGGGATCTTTAAACGTATCTATCTTCAGAGTGGGTAGTACTCAGTGACTTTTACTCAGTTATATTTACTTATTTATTTGAGTCACTTTTCTGAGTGCTTTTCTAGCAGCATACTTTTACTCCTACTTGAATAATATTTGTACTGCAGTAACAGTACTCTTACTTGGTTTACTCATCTCACTGAGAGCAAGTCTAAAGGCAAAAGCTTTATGTTGACAGTATAAAATTATATTGCACCTTCAGATATGATGGCGTTTTTCTCATTTTTGTGTTTGTCCTTTGAAAATACCAGATTTTGTGCATTATTAATTTTTTTGTCCTTCAAATGACATTAACTTTACCTGATGTTAAGTTACTCCTACTTGAGTAGTTGGTTTCCCAAAAACCTTTTAACTCTTTGAGTAACTTCTTGGACCACTTCTTTGTGCTTCTATTGGAGTAATATAATTAGATTCAAGATTCAAGATTCAAGATTGTTTATTTGTCATATGCAGAATCAACACAGGGTCAACAATGCAATGAAATGTTTAGGATCAGAAGAACCGTTGACTCGCTAAGATAGCCAGAAGTACTAATAACAGCAATAATAGTACATGGTAAAAAAAAGTGTTGCAAAAGTGCAGGGGAAGAAGTAAACAATATGTTTCTAACCGCAGGAAAACCAATACCAAGTCGTCGCGGAGGTGTTTTGAGTAATTCGCAGATTCTGAAAGTACAGATTCTAAGCTTTCCAATGATGTCTTACATGTGAAAATCTGACCATATTTTAAAAAGTTATCTCTATTTGAAAGCAGCCATAGCAGATCCCAGAAATTCCAGAAACAGCCTCTCAAAGTTTGGTCTCTTCAGCCCTCCTTGCCTAACAAGCATTTTTTAAATTAAAAATGTATGTTTTTAACATCACTAATGCTGTTATCTGAAACATGGAGAGGCTTCTTCATGATCTCAACTAGCACATTATGCAAAAAACAAAAAAACAAATTTTGAAAAAAAAAAAACCCACCAAAAACACATTTCCTGAGAATCTGTAATGCCGGCATGCGCCCTCAGCTTCCGTGGTGGGACACATATAATAAAAATATGTAATAAAATGTCATAAAAATACAAGGTACAATGTACAAAGGTGCAGGTAGGGTTAAACAAGGTGTAAGTAGAGTATTTCACAGATTGCACATAATATGGTGTGGTGTAGGTGTTGCATGTGGATTTCGTATTGCACATAGTATGGTATAAATATTGCACATAGGTTATTGCACAGATTATTGCACAGGTAACAGTAGTTTACAGTGAGGTAGTGACAAACATGATACATTCATACAGAGCAGCAGCAGTAAACATATTATGCATAATGAAAGGTAGTTTAGTGCAGTATTATTGAGAGTTCAGTATTTAGAGTATTACCCAGAGTTCAGTAGTCTGACAGCTTGGGGCTGTCTTTGAGTCTTGAGTTACTAATATTAAGTAACTTTTCTCCTACGTCAGTACAATTGTTGGCTACCTCCATCTATCTTGCACTTCATAAATTGCAGCTGTTTTAATTGAAAAATGTGTTGTTACTGTGAGCGGTGTCGGTTCAGATTTGACCTGTAACTTGTTCTGGTAGCGTTAACAGCTTGGGGATAGATCAGACAGATGTTTAATGCCATACTGTGGAATATTTCAGACAAAGCGATTGCACGTCCATAAAGACAAGCAAATACATATTGCAGCTTTAAAGACAGTCTTGGAAACCTCTGTGTTATTTTGTGTTTCAGGAAGCAGGAGATGTCTATGAGAATGTTCCAAAAAAGGCGGATTGTTCAGCTGCAGCAGACAGCAGTGAGGATGAGGTGGATGTGAGTTACTCCGAGGTGAACTTCAGGAGCAAAGTGCAGAGCCGAGTGACCACAGCAGAGGAGGAATACTAAGTGCTCAACTTCTAAAGATACTTAGGATCTATTGGCTCTGTGCGCAGAAGTAGGCTGGATCATGGAGGCAGCAAGTCAAGAAAAATCCAACCCAACTGTTTTTATGTGTAAAATACTCAGTGGTGAAAGTAAGGCACCAGAACGGCGCACCGGTATAACATTCACAGCCGGTACGCAGCACCGCTAAGAGAATATGGTTAATGGTCAAAACCCACATTTGAAAAAAAAAGTAAGGTGCGCTATTTAAGTAGAAAACACAAACAACCACACTATGCCATTGGAGAATAACTGAAAGCTACCCGAAACTCTCGTGCAGAGATATCTGCAGTCTGTTAAGCAAGGATTGTCAAAACTTATCTGACTGTAGCTGTGAAAGTAGCCCAGGCAGCACGGTGGCTGAGTGGCTAGCACTCATGCTTTACAGCAAGAAGGTTCTGGGTTTGAACCCTGGGTTGCCCAGGCATGTTTGGAGTCTGCATGTTTATGCTGCTTTTTTCCACATACATTTTTGCCTAGGTAGGCACCATTTACGTAGGCCCACAAAAATATGAAATAATTAAGTATATTAAAAAAGTTATTTATCTATGAAAAAGGTGTAAAGCTTAAAAAAAACAACAAAAAAAAAACGGGTAAAACGAGTATATTTTGTTTTTGTTTTTTTTAACGGTAAAGTGATGCACTGGACATTATAGCACCTGTAAGAAATGAAAACTACTTTCACCACTGAAAATACTTTAGTTTGTGGTGTCGTTTATGACTCAAAATTAGCGTTAGCATTGAGACACACATCCCAAATGTAAAAACAGAAGTGTTCTCCGGTGAAGTATTTATTTGATTTGGGGATTTTGTTTTGTTTTGTTTTTTACATGTTGTCAGTGATATCCACACACAACTCCCTGTCCACTGTCTTATCTTTAAGTATTTCTCCATTTTACACAACTCAAGAAAAAAACACATAGATAGCATCACTACTTCCTGTCCAAATGTCTAACAGTGTGATTACCGGGCAGCGGGCGCTGTTGTGTCAGTTACAAGAAGCTCATGAAATACTGTAAATGAAACCAGAAACACCTCTCCCTTACACTGCCGACAGGCGCCGCATCTCAAAGTTCAAAGTTCAAATGTATTTGTGTCCCACCACGGAAGCTGAGGGCGCATGTCGGCATTACAGATTCTCGGGAAAGGCATTTTTTGTGTTGTTTTTTTTTCAAAATTTGTGGTTTTCGTTTTTTTTTTTTTGCATAATGTGCTAGTTGAGATCATGAAGAAGCCTCTCCATGTTTCAGATAACAGCATTAGTGACGTTAAAAACATACATTTTTAATTTAAAAAATGCTTGTTAGGCAAGGAGGGCTGAAGAGACCAAACTTTGAGAGGCTGTTTCTGGAATTTCTGGGATCTGCTATGGCTGCTTTCAAATAGAGATAACATTTTTAAATATGGTCAGATTTTCACATGTAAGACATCATTGGAAAGCTTAGAACCTGTACTTTCAGAATCTGTGAATAACTCAAAACGCCTCCGCGACGACTTGGTATTGGTTTTCCTGCGGTTGGACACATTTTACTGTCAATTCACTATGTAACAGACATTACATCAGAGGACTGAAATTGCGTTTCATCGGACTCCAAATGTGCAATTTAACAAAAAATTTGCAATTTAACTAAAAAAACACACCCACACACACACAGCTACACTCAAGGACATAAGTGTACATGGGCATCAACAATAAAAAGACATAAGACATACAGGTAAACATATACTCTTCCAACAAGAGATAGAATGAAATGTGCAATATGTAAGTTGCAAACGTGAATGTGCAATTTGTAAAGTGCAAGAGTGCTGAAAGCTGCATGGACATCAGTGTGTGTGAGATTGTTTTTTGAATGTCATTAACAACAACAAAATGTTCATGGAATTTTCTTCCGTGTGTTGATTAACCTGATGGCTTGTGGAAAGAAGCTGTTTCTGAGTCTGTTTGTGAGGCACCGCATGCTGCAGTTCCACTTCCCAGATGGTAGGAGGAGAACAGTTTGTGTGCTGGATGAGTATTGTCCTTGATGATATTGATGGCTCTCTTGGAGCAGCGTGATGCATATAAGTCCTGAATGGCTGGTAGGGGTGATCTGATGATCTTTTCTGCAGTCCTCACCACCCTCTGCAGAGCCTTCCTGCCCGCCGCTGAGCAGCTGCCGTGCCAGACAGAGAGGCTGCTGGTGAGGATGCTCTCAATAGCACCCCTGTAGAAGGTGGTGAGTGCAGAAGTGGGGAGGCTCGCTCTCCTCATCCTGCGCAGGAAGTGAAGGCGTGTCTGTGCT
>JAVJIX010000070.1:2117500-2190000 GCA_036785185.1 Paratrypauchen microcephalus
ACAGAGGATGGTATTTTTTCAGATATATCTATAATGAGCGGAACTTTAAATGGAGTACAGAATCTGCTTTCATTTCAGTCACAGGCAAGTTCATCCACTGTCACTCTTTCATTTAGAATCATGGATGATGATTGTGTTTGTAGATTTTATTTGTAGTTTAGATTTTGTTTTGTTTAGTCTTTTTGGTTAATGTTTTTCATATATTTTAGGAGTAAATTATAATCACTAATAAAACTTCTTTCTCTTCTCAGAAAACCCATGTCCAATCACATTCAACAAACCAAAGTCTGTAAAAGAGAATAAAGACCTCACTCTGACATGTTCTACTCCGACATCATGTTCTGAATACTTGGAAATTCAAACTGTTCCTCCGTCTGGTTTAAGAACATCTCAGTCTAGATATAGTTATTCTGCTACTGCATCCTACAGAGCCACATGGAGGGACGACGGCAAAGAGTTCACCTGTCAAACACGAGGAAACACGGACCCACAACTGATGAAGAAGACCACGATCTCAGTGGAGTGTAAGTTTAGACTTGGACTGGTCCTTTAACAAGTGCAGTTGACCAAAGACATATGACATTTAGGACACTACATAATTGTGATACATCTATATTTATGTAGATGGTCCTCGTGTACTACAGGCAGTAATGAGCTCCACTGATGTTAAAGAGGGTCATTCTGTAACTTGTTCGGCATTATGTCATTATGTACTTGAATTGGTTCATATACTTCACTTTTGTTTCAGATGCACCTATTGTAGAGGTGAGAGTGTCTCCACCTCAACCTCCATATAAACAAGACCAGACACTTAGCCTCAGCTGTACTGTGATCCGGAGCAACCCCCGTCCTCATAGATATAGCTGGTATAAAAATGAGCAGACAGTGTCCTGGAGACAGACGTATGTTAAGACTCTGCAGCCTGAAGACAGTGGCTCTTACACCTGCTCCGCTGAAAACACTGTGTCCTCTGCAAAGTCAGGACCTCTGCAGATACATGTTGAGTGTGAGTCTCAGAACTGTCTCCCCTATGCATTTGTGAAAACAAACGTAAACAAGATGTTAAAGCTATACAACTGTGGCAAAGAGAGTGGGATGCTTCAACATAAATGAAATATTTTAACCAAATGATCTAAAAGAAAGGAGTGTCAGCGCCTGCAGATACTGCCACACAATCAAACCCTAGGCCCATGTTGGTCTGGTTAATGTATTTATCTGGATAGTTGTTGGTAGATTTGATTGACAAAATGCCAGTTGATTTAATAAAAGGTAATGAGGAAACTGTATCTGTTGCAGACAAACCAAAGGACACCAATATTGTAATTGTTGGTCAGAGCAGAGAAGTAGAAGTGGGTCGCTCTGTGACTCTCGAATGTAACAGTGATGCCAACCCTCCTCCTCACACATACGTCTGGTATAAAGACCGTCAGTATCTTCAGAGAAGAACTGAAAACAGACTGGAGCTGAAGAAAGTGCAGAGAGCAGACGGAGGCTGCTACAGCTGCACTGCTACCAACAAACATGGATCAGGACGCAGCACAGCCCTGTGTTTACAGGTGCTCTGTAAGTCACTCTGGGTCCTCACTCACTCTGACTATACTATACTAATGTGTGGTACATCTGAGTAGCTGGTTAATAATGGCTTTGTGTAAAATCCATTCTGTGTACAATTAGATTTGCTTATGTTTTACTCAATTAACAATTATTTGTTATTAACAGGTTTCAAATACCAGTAGGCCGCTCTTTCAACCATAAAAATCAGATGAAACTACAGGCACCAGATTAATTTAGTTCAGAATAGAATGTTCAAATTAATTTAGTTAGCAATTAGTGAAACATTACAAACACAAGTAAAAGTAAGTCCAAGTAGTAAAATAACATATATATTTTTTTATTTATATACATTTTAAAGTGGATATTTTTATTTTTACTTCACTACATTTGAGAGAAGGTGTCTGTACTTTATACTTCACTACATTTTTGAACAGGAGTGAAAAGTATTTTTATTATTGTCTCAGACCTGCAGAATAAATGTTTCTGTTGAACAAAGTTTAGCACAAATCTTTATCAAAATACTACATTTGTATTCACTAGACCTCAAAATCTGTGTGAAATACTTCTACTTTGTACACTTTAAGTACATTTTTAAATTGATACTTTAATACTTTTACTTAAGTATTTTTCATGTGATAATTTTACGAGTATTTCTTTGCTCCAGTATCTGTACTTTTACTTACGTAACAGAACTGAGTACTTCCACTCCTGATCCTAAACAACGTCTGTCAGTGAGCACAAAGTGTGATGCCAGTATCATTTGAAAACTTGTACGATAACCTTAATTCTGTTAGTGTGTGATTATAGTGTTCCCTCCACAGCTCCTCCCACCAGTCTGACTCTGTCCATGGACTCAGAGGCGACAGAGGGCCAGAATGTCTCCATCACATGTCGTGTGAACAGTTCTCCAGTGGCCACCCTGACCCTCAGCAGGACCGCACAGGGTTCTCCACTGGAGCTGCTCAGAGACACTGAGCACAACTCTCTGGTCTACTCTGTCACTGTGACCTCTGCCCATTCAGGAGAATACACCTGCTCCGCCCACAACAGTGTGGGGTCAGACAGCACCAAGAGGTCACTCACCGTCAAATGTGGGTCAAGTTGGGTTTTACATGTTTCACAGTTAGGCCAGTCTGTATTTACTTTAATGACAATTAAGATTGACATTTGCATACATTTGCATGCTCTAAAAGATTCCTAAATGGGGTGAGACCGATAAGCTAAATGCAGATCTTAAGTTAAGTTTTATGTGCTCAGCATGACCAGATTTCTGTCATCTTATGGAGGGGTTCAGGAATCTCCATTGAAAAGTGTCTGGCTTCTTTAGTCACTCTCCATTTCCATCAGTACAGTATTGTGTGTCTGCAGATGCTCCTCAGAAGGTGAGAGTCCAGGCTGACCCAGGTCTGATGGTCAAAGAGAACACAACACTGACGTTAACCTGCAGCTCTCTGAGCCATCCTCCTGTGAGCTCAGTGACCTGGAGCAGGGGCCCCAAGGGGCAGGGGCCCCTTGTGCACACGGGGCCCACCTTCAGTGTGAGCTCAGTCAGTGTGAACGACAGTGGCCTCTACAGCTGCACCGCCCACAACCAGGTCGGACATGGAACATCTCCACCAGCTGAAGTTCTCGTCATGTGTGAGTATGCTTAAACAGGAATATTAGTATGGCACTAATGTGTGTGTGAATTCCACACTTAGTACGAGTGCCTTGTGCATGTTGAGTTGGTCCAAAGCAGGCTGTGGTGCTGAGAGCAGAGGAGGAGCAGGGCCCTGATGGGAGCAGCTCAGTGACTCTGAGCTGCAGCAGCCACAGCTTCCCCCGGTCAGCCTCTACACCTGGTACAGGAGGACGGAGGGCGGAGAGCTCAAAGTGTCTGAGAACATCAACTACACTGTGCTGTCCACACAGCCTGGAGTCTACTACTGCACTGCCAAGAACCAGATCAGTGAGAGCAAGTCTGAGCCAGTCAGCCTCTTTCTACAGGGTAAGGGGAGACTATAACACAATAACAGTAACAACAAAACAATAGAAGATATGGGTGTCATGGAAATCCAGGCATCATAAGTATGTATTTATGTATTTGGTGCAGAGATCTACATTGTTAAATGTGGACACAGTTTAGAAATTGCAATTAGAAATTGCATTCTTATATTAATTACACTTCAGAAGAAGTCCTCTCATTTACAGCTGCAAAACTATAACAGAAAGTGTGTGTAGTTCCCATTAATTATGCATAAAAAATTCCATTGAATTAAACCTTTCCTTCCCATTTCTATTTTTGCTATAGATTTTATTATCATATTATCAGTTTTACCTCAATAGCAGCATTATCAAGAATATGTATAGCCAAACCTTTCTGATTTTGTGTGGTTTATTTATTTATTTTAGCCTCAGGCAAAAACAGGAAGCTTATTATTAATTTTAAGATTATTTCATGTTAAAATTACAAAATTTCTAGATGGGTCTGAAGAGTTGATGGTGTTTCTTCTCTGCAGGAGACTTTGTGAAGTACATTGGCCTGGCTCTGGTGCCCCTGCTGATCATCTTATGTGCTTTCATTGTTTACAGGTACCATCGAATATTCAATATCATTTTATTGTTAAGTTATGGAACCACATTTGTTTAATAATAAGAGAGCTGTATAGTCATATTGTGTAGTTATTTCATCATATTTAAGTGTTAAAATAAAGCTTGTGCATTTTTTAAGCAGCAGATTGACCAGAACAAAAGCTGATGTACTAAAAAAAAAGTCCAAATATTGTCCCGATATACTGGCCAACTGAAACACAGTATCTGTCTCTACTCTCCACACATCTGACCTGTAACGGCCCAATGCTGCCACCTGCTTGTTTCCATGGAGACAGGCAAATTTAAGCTCATACTGTGTAACATAGGCAAACTAAAAACATCTTCACGCAGCAGGCCGACATTCTGAAGAAATCTAATCTTAAAACAAGTTCTCTAATCTGTCTCTAATTTTGTTTTGTTTTTCAGACTCAAAATAAAGATGTCAGTAGAAGAGGAAAGAGCGAACAAGTCATGGTGGAGGAGTTGCTCGAAGGCTGTGGTAATATTTTCTATATCTAGATGTATGATGCAGTACATTGTATTTGTAATGTAAAGTAATAATGTAGTTAACCTCATTAAATGTGTTTTATGTCAGCCTTCTTTACCATGGAGATTTATTTCAAATAAATGATGATGTTGTTGTTGCTGCTGTTGTTGTTGCTGCTGCTTTTGTTGCTGTTGTTGCTGTTGATGCTGTTGGTGTTGCTGTTGTTGTTGCTGTTGTTGCTGCTGCTGTTGTTGTTGTTGTTGTGGTTGCTGCTGTTGTGGTTGCTGCTGTTGTTGCTGTTGCTGTTGTTTCTGTCGTTGTTGCTGTTGTTGTTGTGCTGGGGGGTATTCCACGAACGTCGCTAAACTTAGCCGCGACTAAGTGCTAAGTTCTCGCCTGGCTGAGACACAACTTAGACAAAAGCTTGAACCCGTTCCACTAACGCGTTTCAGCTGCGCCTAGTCCAGGGCTCTCAAGTTTTGAAGATTGCTAGGAGTGAGATTTCTGAGGGGGGGGGTGACATTTTTTCCTGAGGAGCGGGAGGGGGGGCAGAATTAGAAGGTACTTTTTATAACTAAAAGTCCATATTATCATTCAATAATGCACAGGATAATATGTTATCACACACAGTCTTGGTTTAGTCTTGGTTTAGTCCTGGTTTAGACCGGTTTTAGTCCTGGCTTAGTCTTGGTTTAGACCTGGTTTAGTTTTGGTTAAGTCCTGGTTTAGTCCCGGTTTAGTCCTGGTTTAGACCTGGTTTAGATCTGGTTTAGTCTTGGCTTAGTCCTGGTTTAGACCTGGTTTAGTCCTAGTTTAGACCTGGTTTAGTCCTGGTTTAGTGCTGGTTTAGACCCGGTTTAGATCTGGTTTAGTCTTGGCTTAGTCCTGGTTTAGACCTGGTTTAGTCCTGGCTTAGTCTTGGTTTAGACCTGGTTTAGTTTTGGTTAAGTCCTGGTTTAGTCCTGGTTTAGTGCCGGGTTATTCCCAGTTTAGACCTGGTTTAGTCTTGGTTTAGTCCTGGTTTAGTCCCAGTTGAATCCTGGTTTAGACCCGGTTTAGACCTGGTTTAGTCTTGGTTTAGTCCTGGTTTAGTCCTGGTTTAGTCCTGGCTAGGTCCTGGTCTAGTCCTGGTTTAGTTCTGGGTTAGTCCTGGTTTAGACCTGGTTTAGTCTTGGTTTAGTCCTGGTTTAGTTCTGGTTTAGTCCTGGTTTAGTCCCAGTTGAATCCTGGTTTAGACCCGGTTTAGACCTGGTTTAGTCTTGGTTTAGTCCTGGTTTAGTTCTGGTTTAGTCCTGATTTAGTTCTGGTTTAGTCCTGGCTAGGTCCTGGTTTAGTCCTGGTCTAGTCCTGGTTTAGTTCTGGTTTAGTCCTGGTTTAGTTTTGGTTAAGTCCTGGTTTAGTCCCGGTTTAGTCCTGGTTTAGACCCGGTTTAGATCTGGTTTAGTCTTGGCTTAGTCCTGGTTTAGACCTGGTTTAGTCCTAGTTTAGACCTGGTTTAGTCCTGGTTTAGTGCTGGTTTAGACCCGGTTTAGATCTGGTTTAGTCTTGGTTTAGACCCGGTTTAGACCTGGTTTAGTCTTGGTTTAGTCCTGGTTTAGTTTTGGTTAAGTCCTGGTTTAGTCCTGGTTTAGTGCCGGGTTATTCCCAGTTTAGACCTGGTTTAGTCTTGGTTTAGTCCTGGTTTAGTCCCAGTTGAATCCTGGTTTAGACCCGGTTTAGACCTGGTTTAGTCTTGGTTTAGTCCTGGTTTAGTTCTGGTTTAGTCCTGGTTTAGTCCTGGTTTAGTTCTGGTTTAGTCCTGGTCTAGTCCTGGTTTAGTTCTGGTTTAGACCTGGTTTAGTCCTGGTTTAGTCCTGGTTTAGTCCTGGTTTAGTCCTGGTTTAGTTCTGGTTTAGTCCTGGTTTAGTCCTGGTTTAGTTCTGGTTTAGTCCTGGTTTAGTTCTGGTTTAGTCCTGGTCTAGTCCTGGTTTAGTTCTGGTTTAGTCCTGGTTTAGTCTTGGTTTAGTCCTGGTTTAGTTCTGGTTTAGTCCTGGTCTAGTCCTGGTTTAGTTCTGGTTTAGTCCTGGTTTAGACCTGGTTTAGTCTTGGTTTAGTCCTGGTTTAGTTCTGGTTTAGTCCTGGTTTAGTCCTGGTTTAGTTCTGGTTTAGTCCTGGTTTAGACCTGGTTTAGTCTTGGTTTAGTCCTGGTTTAGTTCTGGTTTAGTCCTGGTTTAGACCTGGTTTAGTCTTGGTTTAGTCCTGGTTTAGTTCTGGTTTAGTCCTGGTTTAGTCTTGGTTTAGTCCTGGTTTAGTTCTGGTTTAGTCCTGGCTAGGTCCTGGTTTAGGTCCTGGCACTTAGTTTTAGTCCTGGCTTAGTCTTGGTTTAGACCTGGTTTAGTTTTGGTTAAGTCCTGGTTTAGTCCCGGTTTAGTCCTGGTTTAGACCTGGTTTAGATCTGGTTTAGTCTTGGCTTAGTCCTGGTTTAGACCTGGTTTAGTCCTAGTTTAGACCTGGTTTAGTCCTGGTTTAGTGCTGGTTTAGACCCGGTTTAGATCTGGTTTAGTCTTGGCTTAGTCCTGGTTTAGACCTGGTTTAGTCCTGGCTTAGTCTTGGTTTAGACCTGGTTTAGTTTTGGTTAAGTCCTGGTTTAGTCCTGGTTTAGTGCCGGGTTATTCCCAGTTTAGACCTGGTTTAGTCTTGGTTTAGTCCTGGTTTAGTCCCAGTTGAATCCTGGTTTAGACCCGGTTTAGACCTGGTTTAGTCTTGGTTTAGTCCTGGTTTAGTCCTGGTTTAGTCCTGGCTAGGTCCTGGTCTAGTCCTGGTTTATTTCTGGGTTAGTCCTGGTTTAGACCTGGTTTAGTCTTGGTTTAGTCCTGGTTTAGTTCTGGTTTAGTCCTGGTTTAGTCCCAGTTGAATCCTGGTTTAGACCCGGTTTAGACCTGGTTTAGTCTTGGTTTAGTCCTGGTTTAGTTCTGGTTTAGTCCTGATTTAGTTCTGGTTTAGTCCTGGTTTAGTCCTGATTTAGTCCTGGCTAGGTCCTGGTTTAGTCCTGGTCTAGTCCTGGTTTAGTTCTGGTTTAGTCCTAGTTTAGTTTTGGTTAAGTCCTGGTTTAGTCCCGGTTTAGTCCTGGTTTAGACCCGGTTTAGATCTGGTTTAGTCTTGGCTTAGTCCTGGTTTAGACCTGGTTTAGTCCTAGTTTAGACCTGGTTTAGTCCTGGTTTAGTGCTGGTTTAGACCCGGTTTAGATCTGGTTTAGTCTTGGCTTAGTCCTGGTTTAGACCTGGTTTAGTCCTGGCTTAGTCTTGGTTTAGACCTGGTTTAGTTTTGGTTAAGTCCTGGTTTAGTCCTGGTTTAGTGCCGGGTTATTCCCAGTTTAGACCTGGTTTAGTCTTGGTTTAGTCCTGGTTTAGTCCCAGTTGAATCCTGGTTTAGACCCGGTTTAGACCTGGTTTAGTCTTGGTTTAGTCCTGGTTTAGTTCTGGTTTAGTCCTGGTTTAGTCCTGGTTTAGTTCTGGTTTAGTCCTGGTCTAGTCCTGGTTTAGTTCTGGTTTAGACCTGGTTTAGTCCTGGTTTAGTCCTGGTTTAGTCCTGGTTTAGTCCTGGTTTAGTTCTGGTTTAGTCCTGGTTTAGTCCTGGTTTAGTTCTGGTTTAGTCCTGGTTTAGTTCTGGTTTAGTCCTGGTCTAGTCCTGGTTTAGTTCTGGTTTAGTCCTGGTTTAGTCTTGGTTTAGTCCTGGTTTAGTTCTGGTTTAGTCCTGGTCTAGTCCTGGTTTAGTTCTGGTTTAGTCCTGGTTTAGACCTGGTTTAGTCTTGGTTTAGTCCTGGTTTAGTTCTGGTTTAGTCCTGGTTTAGTCCTGGTTTAGTTCTGGTTTAGTCCTGGTTTAGACCTGGTTTAGTCTTGGTTTAGTCCTGGTTTAGTTCTGGTTTAGTCCTGGTTTAGACCTGGTTTAGTCTTGGTTTAGTCCTGGTTTAGTTCTGGTTTAGTCCTGGTTTAGTCCTGGTTTAGTTCTGGTTTAGTCCTGGCTAGGTCCTGGTTTAGTCCTGGTCTAGTCCTGGTTTAGTTCTGGTTTAGTCCTGGTTTAGTCTTGGTTTAGTCCTGGTTTAGTTCTGGTTTAGTCCTGGTCTAGTCCTGGTTTAGTTCTGGTTTAGTCCTGGTTTAGACCTGGTTTAGTCTTGGTTTAGTCCTGGTTTAGTTCTGGTTTAGTCCTGGTTTAGTCCTGGTTTAGTTCTGGTTTAGTCCTGGTTTAGACCTGGTTTAGTCTTGGTTTAGTCCTGGTTTAGTTCTGGTTTAGTCCTGGCTAGGTCCTGGTTTAGTCCTGGTCTAGTCCTGGTTTAGTTCTGGTTTAGTCCTGGTTTAGTCTTGGTTTAGTCCTGGTCTAGTCCTGGTCTAGTCCTGGTTTAGTTCTTGTTTAGACCTGGTTTAGTCCTGGTTTAGTCCTGGTTTAGTTCTGGTTTAGTCCTGGTTTAGTCCTGGTTTAGTCTTGGTTTAGTCCTGGTTTAGTCCTGGTTTAGTCCCAGTTGAATCCTGGTTTATACCCAGTTTAGACCTGGTTTAGTCTTGGTTTAGTCCTGGTTTAGTCCTGGCGAGTGAACAATTTTTCCCGAGGAGCGGGGGGCGCCACGTCGAATTGCGTGTTGAGAGCCCTGTTTGTCTAAAGAGCAAACTTAAACTACAAAGCAACTAATGAGAGTTATATAAATGAAGTTATTACCTGATGGTTCTCAGTTTGTTTTATCATCGCGCTGAGAGGGGCGGGGAGGAGGGACCGGGGCGGGCGAGAGCGGGCTCACCGCGGCTCACCATGGGCAGTTCGGCTCTGGGCCGCGCGTATTCCACGCGTAAGCCGTCGGAGACACCGGAACTGAGGCTCAGCACGTGCCCGGGGCACGGCGCGTCTGCTCCGGCCTCGCTCGGACCGTGCGCCCGGAGCAAGGGGAGGTTTTTTCCCGCTGAAAACGCGCGGAGCCTGCATAAACTAAGCCACACAGACCGATTTTCTGGGCACAAAAAAAAAAAAAAAAAAAATCAGCGTGAGAAATGCCATGTGTGGCGTGTGAGCGTGTGAACACGTCGAATTGCGTGTGTCACACTCTCAATGTGTGAGACTTGAGAGCCCTGGCAGAGCTAAGCTCAGTCTGGCCTAATCAGGCCGGGCCTAGACGCGTGCACGGGGAAGGTAAGAAGCCCTGAACAAGCGACTGTCGAAAACGCGATCATGTCGAAGATTCGGGCCGATTATTTCAGCGCATCAGAACAGAAGTTGCTTTTGGAACTCTACAACACATTTGCAATAACCAAGACCAGAGACATGGCGTGGCAGAAGTTCGCCGAACGCTTAAATATGTAAGTTAAGTCCCATAACAGTGCTGGACATTGAGGTCTGTTTTTCACCATTGACGTCAACGCTGATCTGTGGCGCAGGGGTAAAGTTGCCGTCTGAAGAGCGGGAGATAGTGAGTTCGATACTCATGGTGGGCAGTTGATGGCATAATTATTATACATTTGTATAGCAGTCTTGTCAATTGTAATTTATTTTTACTGTGTAAAAGTATTTGCTCCAACTAATACGTTAAATTGTGTTATCTTGTCTTTGAGCAGGAATAATGTGAAGAGGACTGTTTTGCAGGTAAAGACAAAGCATAATAACATTTTGCAGAGTGCTAAGTAAGATAATATTAATATTATTATTCAGTGAAATTAGTAATACTGTTGAAATGGTACCTTAATTTAATTTAAAATGAACAGTAGCTACCAAGCCACAGGAGGTGGGAGCCCCCCTCAAAACCTTTCACCTGCAGAGGAGCTGGCACTGGCCCTAAACCGGGCTCGCCCACTGGTGGAGGTAACTGAAGGAGGGACCCCATCAAAGATCCTTCCTGCGAGTTCTCCTGAAGAGTATATTCAAGTTACTGAAGATGGCGTACACTTGGACCCTTCTCAGCAGTCCTCCAGCGGTGCCTTGCCTGACCCTCAGTAGTCCTCCAGCAGTGGCCTCACACCAGAATGTCATACCTAATGTCTTTTATTGTTTTATGCCTATTGATGGAAATTGATAAATAGGATTTCATTAAAGAGGCTTGCACAGCATCTCTTAAGCAAATTTGTTGAATCATTGAAATGTTGCATCATGGAGCGTGCCTGTTATTTGGCTACATTTTCTTTTAAAAGTAAAGGTTTACCTGTAACTTTATTCTTTGATAGAGATGTCACATAAAATATAAAGTGTCAATGTCGTCAAGTGAGAGTGATGTTAGGCCCAGCTGATATAATTTGATGTGATGATAAGAGTAATGGTAGGTTAAATTCATTTCCATTTCTGTAATATGTTGCAAATATAAATGCGTGAAAATTTAACTGAAATTTGACGTGGGCATCAATAGGTCAATAGGGGGAATCGAACCTGGCCCGCCCACACGAGAGTCAAAGCACAAATCCACTCGACCACAGATATTCTTTGAAATAGTGCTGGAATTCTTCTATATGTTAATGTCGTAAAGACAGCGGTTGAAAAGCATATGTTTAGATTACCGGAGAATTGTCAAGAACCGAGAACGTAAGGTAATTTGTTTTTTTGCTGATGTTGTTTTCGGACAACACAGATACTCATGCGGGGAGGTGTGCGGAACGGTGTGTTTGACACTCTGTTTACGTCAGGTACGTATTCTCTGCGACACGGCCTAAGTAAGACAGAACTTTAGCCTTGCCGCGACCAGACTATCTGCTAAGACCATGTTGCCCCAGTAACTCAGCGGGAACTAAGTTTAGCGAGCGTCGTGGAACCGAACTCTCACTTAACCTAGCGCTAACTGACGAATAAAGCCGGGCTTTGCGCTTAGTAGCTTTCGTGGAATACCCCCCTGCTGTTACTGTTGCTGCTGCTGTTGTTGTTGCTGCTGTTGCTGTTGTTGTTGCTGCTGTTGTTGCTGTTGTTTCTGTCCTGGCTGCCGTTGTTGCTGCTGCTGTTGTTATTGCTGCTGTTGTTGTTGCTGCTGTTGTTACTGTTGTTGTTGTTGCTGTTGTTGTTGCTGTTGTTGCTGCTGTTCCTGCTGTTGTTGTTGCTGCTGCTGCTGTTGCTGTTGTTGTTGCTGCTGTTGCTGCTGCTGTTGCTGTTGTTGTTACTGTTGTTGTTGCTGTTGTTTCTGTCATTGCTGTTGTTGCTGTCGTTGTTGCTGTTGTTGTTGTTGCTGCTGTTGCTGTTGTTGTTGCTGTTGTTGTTGCTGTTTCTGTCGTTGTTGCTGCTGTTGTTGTTGTTGCTGTTGTTGTTGTTGCTTCTGTTGTTGTTGCTGCTGTTGTTGCTGTTGTTGCTGCTGTTGTTGCTGTTGTTGCTGTTCCTGTTCCTGTTGCTGCTGCTGTTCCTGTTGCTATTGTTGCTGTTGTTCTTGTTGCTGCTATTGTTGTTGCTGCTGTTGTTGCTGCTGTTGTTGCTGCTGTTGCTGTCGTTGTTGCTGTCGTTGTTGCTGTCGTTGTTGCTGTCGTTGTTGCTGCTGCTGTTGTTGTTGTTGCTGTTGTTTCTGTCATTGTTGCTGCTGCTGCTGCTGTTGTTGTTGCTGCTGTTGTTACTGTTGCTGATGTTCCTGTTGTTGTTGTTGTTGTTGTTGCTGCAGCTGCTGCTGCTGTTGTTGTTGTTGTTGTTGTTGTTGTTGTTGTTGATGATGATGTTGTTGCTGCTGCTGCTGTTGTTGTTGATGATGTTGTTGCTGTTTTTTTCTTTTTTTTTTTTTCTACCTGGCGGCACGGTGGCTGAGTGGCTAGCACTTATGCTTCACAGCAAGAAGGTTCGGGTTGCCCGGGCCTTTCTGTGTGGAGACTGCATGTTCTCCCCGTGTCTGGGTGGGTTTCCTCCGGGCACTCCGGTTTCCCCCACCAACCTAAACATGCGCCATAGGTAAAATCCTCCAGCTTAGGGCCTGACCAAAGCCTAAATAACAAAACAAAATCATGGGGATGGTCCCCGGGTCAAATATAGAAACAACTTCTCCTGTGTGAGATCAATAAAGGTCAATCTTCTAATCCTTGACCACTGTAAGGCGCTTTGTGTTACAATTTTGTATGAAAAGCGCCTTATAAATATTTGATTGATTGATTGATTGATATAGTATTCCCCTTGTTGTTTATAGTATTTTACAACTGAATGAAATTGCTATCTTTTTGATGACATCCCAACATTATGTAGTCCAGTAATATTTCTTAAAAATAATTATTGTTAAAGTAATTTGTAAAGATATATTTGTGTTTATATATAGCAAATACCAGGGTCTGATCATTAATAGAAATGATCAGGTCCGACCATAGATTATACAGGCTATGGGTCAGATGCTTGTACATTATTTTTGATATTTCTTTGTGAAATACAAGTTCTTGTCCCCCCCACTTGGAAGTCTGACTTAATCTAGAATCTGAAAGCCAAATGCAAACTTGATATAAGGAAACAAGACTTAAAAGTGTTATTACCATCATGTGTTCAGGGACGATGGCATAGCTCCAGAGGCTGCTCAGAGGACGTCCATGCAGAGACACCTGGAAGGAGAGATGTCCCACGACCTCAGCAGAGAGCAGACGTGATGTGAGCAAAAACAGACCAAAAGAATGCATAAACACAATGTCTGATAGTATTCACTCTGGGTAGATGCTGTTAACTTGTCTTTATGTGTTGACAGGAACAGTACATCCAGTGCCAATGCTCTTTACTCCACTGTGAACGCCCCCAGACATAAACGGGTACGTATTTAAAGGTACACTGTGTAAGATTTTTACCCGTTAATTACCGAAATTGAAGATACCGATTCAAAAATACAGTGTTTTCCAAGCCTTTTCACTTCCATCATGAAATCTAAGTATTCTGTTGGACTTAGATATAGGCGATTTCACCTGCATAAAACGGGGATCTTCCCCATGTAGCCACATCCATTTTAATTACGAGAGCCGCAGAAGGACTTACTCTATTTTGGGCTCCGCCGTTTTCTTCATAGCTGTCGTCACTGGCCCGTGGTTTTCACATGAGATAGTACGCGTTTGGATAAACAACGACAAGCATGTTGCCGGATCACATATACTCCGCTCATACATCGCAGGAAAGAGGAGGAAAAGAAGAAGGACATAGTACCTACCGCGGCTGGGGCTTTGTTGCAGCGCGGGCCCGCACCCCGGGTTCAGACCGACCTCCGCCCTCCACGGTCCGGTTCCCGATTCCCACCACCCGCGCACAGCGCCGAGTGCACTTCACACGTGCGCGCGGTTCGGGCGCAGCTGCCGGTGAACCCACCTCCGGGTACGCCGAGCTGTCTGTGTTGCAGCGCGCCCGGGTGACCCTCGAAGTCTACCGTAGCTAGAACCGGAATTGCAATACCCACCATCCACCAATGCGCCACCATCCTACACAGTGTACCTTTAAGAACAGAGCAATTATGAGAAGCTCCCTTTAGCACAGGGGCGTCAAACTCATTTTGGTCCGGGGGCCGTATCCAACCTACTCTGATCCCAAAGGGGCCGGATCAGAAAACTCATGGCAAATATACCCTAAAAACAGGGTTGGGAGGGTTACTTTAGAAATGTAATCCGGTACAGTTACTAGTTACTCCTTAAAATATGTATTCAGTAACGTAATCCCGGTACTATAATATTAAAGTAATGTAACTTGATTACTTTCAGTTACTTTTGGATTACTTTAACACCAAATATCCTATAACAACAAGAAAACAAGAAAATTACAATACAATTAAAAGTTTTTAGGAGGACAAATACAGTTCTATGTGTAGTTTTAACAACTGTTATCACTATAAGCCAAGTCACTAGTAAACAAGGTCACTCACTAAACCAAACACCTAAACACCTATGACTTAAACGAAATTATATTTTCAGTCAAGTTTTAGTTTTACCGGGACAGTCATCTTGCCCGATCTCCGCAGCTGGACAGGATGTTCGTCCAGCTTGCGTGCTGGCCTACATCTAACGACAGCTTTGCTCGGAATTGTCTAAAGGGTCTTCATGGATCAGTTAACATGACTATGTTGCCTAGATAATGTTTAAATATTGTAATATCGTTCTACAAATGCACAAAGTGTACTTGTGACCGCAAACGTTAGCTAGCTTGCTAATAGTTTGCTAGTCGATAGCTAACTCGAAACTGGCTCCTACCCAGTAGTCGAGTTGTAAAATGAAACCAGGGGGGATGGTGAAATTTTTCACCAACGGGGGGGAGGCATTAAGCTAAGCCCTCTCCCCCAACACTGACATCACTGTGGTGTTTCAGGGCAGGGCAGAATTAGAAGGTACTTTGTTAAAATGGAAATGCTTTTATAACAAAAAGTCCATATAATCATTCAATAATTCAATAATACACAGGATATATGTTATCACACACGTACACACACACACATACACACACACACACCTTAGTCCTGGTTTAGTCCTGGTTTAGTCTTGGTTTAGTCCTGGTTTAGTCCCGGTTTAGTCCTGGCTTAGTCCTGGTTTAGTCCTGGTTTAGACCTGGTTTAGACCTGGTTTAGACCTGTTTTAGTCCTGGCTTAGTCTTGGTTTGGACCTGGTTTAGTCCTGGTTTAGACCTGGTTTAGACCCGGTTTAGATCTGGTTTAGTCTTGGCTTAGTCCTGGTTTGGACCTGGTTTAGTCCTGGTTTAGACCTGGTTTAGTCTTGGTTTAGTCCTGGTTTAGTGCCGAAATAGATGCAGAAATAATCTGATAATATGACTCACCCATAAGAATGCGGTCAGCTCCATTCTAACAGTTTGCCGTGTTGTCTTTAATAATCCGGAGCTCCGGAGAAAAGGACATAATCCCGAACGTATCCCGTGTCCCGAGGCGAGAGTTCCTTCTTACGTAGCATTAAGGGATGGAAGAAGGGATGCCCGTTTTAAGAAGAGGAATGATTTTCACTTTTTTTCCCCACAGGGGGGATCCCCCCCCCCCCCCCCCCCCCCCATCCCCCCTCAACTCGAGTACTGCTCCTACCAATGAATCAAGACAAAGAAATGACTCATATTCACACATAACATGACTGAAGCAGGACATTTAGGGCCTGTCAGTATCAAAGTGTTAATATTAGCGATCTTACCTGTAAATGTTTCTTGAGATTGGAAGTAGAATCCTTGGACATTGACAGCTGTTTAACCGCTGGAAGGCACAGTTTGCACTGCACTGTGATGTTGTTCCCTTTGTCTTCTTCAAAAATAAAATTCTCCCTAAATTTCCACCTGCTAAATGCGTTTTTTGAAACCATGCCCGCTGCAAGTTTAGTCCGTAGTGCGCGACCTGCGTGAAGTTCAGTGCAAGCCGCTGCAAGTTTGTTTCACAGAGCGCACGCGGCGTGAGTCTATACGTTCTGTTTTCCCTACATATGACCTCCGGCTTTAAATGAAAAAATGAAATAACATAAAATGCTTTCAAATTGTAATCCTGCTAAGTAATCCCCATTTTCACTAAATGTACCTGTAATCTGATTATGTCTTTTTCTTTGTAACTGTAGGGGAATACAGTTACCTTTTTTTGTATCCTTTTACTTAACGCCGTTCCATGTAATCCGTTACTCCCCAAGCCTGCCTAAAAATAGCAATAAGTTCACATATTTGTGCAGAGAAACACAAATCTATTACAGATTGCTGTTTCTTCAGTCCCAGCAATAATTCGTTTATCTTCTGTCTTCTCAATTCTCCGTTCACGTTACTGTATAGTTCGAAATGCCGTGTCTCGTAGTGGCATTTAAGATTATATTCCTTGAGCACCACCACTTGTTGCAAACACACTGAGCGTACAGGTTTCCCATTCACCTCCGAGAACAAATAGGAATTAGTCAATTTTTCTTGGGAAATCCTGTACTCGGCGTCCACTTTTCTCATATTTGTCATTTTGCTGATGAGGGTGTCACGGTGAACAATCAAAAAGATGGTCCTTTAAGAGCGTTTGGAAAGAGGCAAGTTTTCATTTGTGCTCCTCTGGTGGGAGGGGCCACGCACAGAGGAGCAGAAAAGCATCAGAAAATTACTAATATTATAATAGAAAATTTAAATATAATTAGAATATTTTAATACAAAATCAGCCGAGGGCCAGATTAAAGGTCTTGGAGGGCCGGATCTGGCCCCCGGGCCGCATGTTTGACACCCCTGCTTTAGCAAGTAGAAGAGATGGGACAAGATCGCGTGAGATAAAATCACCACAAGATTATGCACATAAAAGGAAATTGATCTTTGAGATTTTTTGTCCCCGTGTCCACATTTGGATTCAACAAAAAAGGGTTAAATTCTCATGTGTTCCAAAAAGGCATGCTACAGTAACGTTTTCTCTAGCAAGAACCACGCCACAACGATGAAATACCATAAAGATATTTAATGACGGTGGGTAGATGTGATGGCTGGGGGGAGACTTAGGGTGGGGGCTCCGTCTCCAATCCCCTCCTTAAAGGTGATGTCTTCAGGTTGAAGGATGGACGGGAGGGAGGGGGTCGAGAGAGCTGGCGTGGACGGTGTTGTCGAGATAGGCTGTATAAATAGGGCTTCTGGGTAACTGAAGGCGTGGTCGAGATGAGCTGTGGTTGGCCGGCGAGGAGGTTGAGGCGTGCTCATCAACATTCTCTGGGGGCGTGATGCTAATTGTGGGCACTGCTCTGTCTGAGGCTTTGCTACTCAAATTATACTTTAATCTGAGCTTTATTTTAACCCAATCTGACCATAAAGAACTGACTTAGCTTGAAATACAACAGGCAATTTGTGCTGCTAAACAAGTCTCTCTTAAATAACATTGCAGGCACGAGGTAGCTAGAATTAGCCGACAGTTTTTCAGTTAATCACTCTCATCTTTTTGTTGGAAATCAAACTCCTAAACAGGACCCTAAATTCTTGTAATGATCAAAGGCTTCAGAAAATGTGTTGTTTAAATCCAATTTATATATTTTTTCTTGTGTTTTCAGAGAATCTTAAAAAAATGTTTTGGTAGTTATTACTAATGTGTGCATAGTGTCACCATGGTAACTGCTGAACATATCCACCATAGGCATACGGGCAGGTATCCCCAGCGTGATGTCACTGCAAAGTATCAATTCTAAATGATGTAAAAGCTCATCTTGTCTCAATCTTGTGGAACCTAATCTTCTAGTCTCATCCCACCTCAACCAAACTGTCTATGTGGTCTGTGTGAGCATCATGTTGCTAACATTCAAACTTGCTTTTTTAAATTATTATTAGGGACCGAGCCCGAAGGGGGACGAAGGTCCCTATTGTTGTTGCTTTGTTTCCGTATTATTATTCTTGTTCATACACGCTGGGGCAATTTTGAGCATGTTCCCATGCTTCAAAACGAACGAAACTTTGCACGGGCATCACAAAGTGCTGCCAGTACGACCACACAAAGTCCCGTCCCCCAGTGACCCCCAGGAGCTCGATAGCGCCCCCTAGCGCGTTGTCTTTCGGGGCTGGCATACCGTTTAAGATAGGCGCACGAAATTCGGTAGGGACGTGTATCTCAATAAGACGAACAAATGCCTCACTGCAATGTCATGGCCACGCCCAACAGGAAGTGAGATAATTGGGCTTTTGTGTGATTTTTGGGTATTGGACATAGAATGGAATTTGAAACACTTCTCCTACACCGTACCTCAGATGGGCTTAAATTTTGGTGAACATAATCTTAAGACGTTGGAGATGTTAAATTGCGAAGGATTTTCAAATAGGCGGTAATATGACGATACGGTGGATCGATAAAGTTAGGTATGGAATTTGAAACACTTCTCCTACACCGTACCTCAGATAGGCTTAAATTTTGGTGAACATAATCTTAAGACGTTGGAGATGTAAAATTGCGAAGGATTTTCAAATAGGCGGTAATATGACGATACGGCAGATCGATAAAGTTAGGTATTTATTGAATGGGAGTGATGAGTTATGAATGGGAGGTATTTGTTGCTAGGCAACGCCCTGATCAAAGGTCTTTGATCTTTGTACCTTTGATCTGATATAGCTGCAAGCAGCAATGTGGGGACAAGCATCGAAGGTTCATGTAGGCCTCAGCATGTAGGCCACATGCAGGGTCTGACAGGGTCTAACAGAGTCTGACAGGGTCTGACAGGGTCTGACAGGGTCTGTTCTGACAGGGTATCTACAATGTCATGGCCATCCCGTAGTGCAGCAGCTACGCTTCCAAAAAGTCCCGTCCCCCGGTGACCCCCAGGAGCTCGATAGCGCCCCCTAGCGCGTTGTCTTTCGGGGCTGGCATACCGTTTAAGATAGGCGCACGAAATTCGGTAGGGACGTGTATCTCAATAAGACGAACAAACGCCTCACTGCAATGTCATGGCCACGCCCAACATTGCAGTGAGCCATACCACGAAATTTGGTATGGCTGTGCGTCTCAGTAAGACGAACAAACGCAGGTGCGAGGTCCCGACCAACGCCGCTTGCGGCTTTAATTATTATTGCTGTTGTACATTGTGTTTTTAACCCAAAAGAGTTGAAATACTGAGACAGAGGGCTTCTAGATAATATTTACAACTGATCATTTTAGGATTTAATAATGCATCCGCCTTTGTTATAAAACACATTTTTTGTGTTTTTGAGTCTGTTTAAGTCCAGTTAACAGTTACCAGATTATGATTATTTCATTAGTCAACGATTATCTGATTAATACCACCTTACCACAATTTGTACCCTCTCATGTTTTTCACTTATGTTCAAAAATTCCTTTTTATAATACATTTAGTGTCAGTAGATTTTTCTATATATCTTTGTTTCTGTAGTGATTGACAGGAAATATCCTGTACCGTAATGTCAGCTCTCATATTAGAGTACTTACGGTAGCTCTAGTAACCAGTCACGCAGTGCATGCTTGTTCAGTTGTAGTCGAGTATCTGGAAGTAAAAAGACGACTCACCGTGCTCCAGTCTCCATGTCTCATTCTTTCCCCACAAATACCACATTGGCGACGAGGAAATGCAATGAAAGAATCCACGACGGGAGTGTGTAAGGACACTTTCCAGTGAAAGAAATTCGCCCAAGCTGCAGCAGTTCGTCTGTTTTCAAGCTTTGAAAGACACCGAGTTTGCTAACCTGTGCTCCAGCCGTCTTAGCCAGAGAAGTTAAGTTTGGAAGAGCAAGGGCGCCATTTTGTGGGTGAGTTACGGAATTGAAATGAAAAGTTCGTCTTGGACAAAGGACGAAGAACAAAGAAACTGACTGTAAATGGAAAGACTGTAAATGAAAGATTGTGGATGACAACGGAGTTAACTGAAGAATTCTACTGAAAAGGGGGAAATTGTAATGTGAAAGAAAATGGCGATGATAGGAAAAGTGCCTGAATTTGACAGCAAGAAAGAGGATTTTGATTCCTACTTGGAACGTTTTGAAAGATGGCTATCTGCAAACGAAATAGCAGCTGGAAAGAAAGCTGATGTGTTTCTCATTGTGCTAGGTGCAGCTGAATATGGACTGTTGAAAAATCTAATTGCTCCAAGTAAAGTTTCTGACAAGACATACAAGGAAATTACCGATGCATTATCTCTGCATTTCAAGCCAAAGCCTATTTTGATTGCAGAGCGCTTCAGATTTTACAAAAGACAACAGAAGGCAGGTGAAACAGTGACTGAATATATTCTTGCACTTAAGAAATTAGCAAGCACATGTGACTTTGGACAATTTTTGAATGATGCAATGAGAGATCAGTTTGTCTGTGGTCTTTCAGGGGAAGAATATCACAAACGACTTTTAGCAGTCAAAGACCTTACTTTCAAAAGGGCACAAGACATTGCACTTGCTCACGAATTGGCAATGAAAGACACAAAAGAATTGAGGGAGCATGTTGAGAAACCAAAAGGAGAAGTTAATAAAGTCTCCAATGCTGCAAGTGAAAGCAGGGCTTACAAAAAGACAAGTAATGCACGTCGAAGCCACAAGGGGGAGCCAAGAGCTAAACAGCATTCCTCTAGAGAGAAAAAGCAATGCTATAGATGTGGAAAAGACAATCATCAGCCAAATGAATGCTTCTACCGAACTGAATCCTGCCACGGCTGTGGAAAAGTCGGACATCTGAAAAGAGTCTGCAAGAAAAAACAAAATGACAAGGCACAATTGGTAACTGCAAATGGCGAAACAGATAATTCAGATGAATGTGAGGACGATGAACTGGGCTTGTACACAGTGTACACTGCTCAAGGAAATAAAGATGGAATTTTTGCAGAATTAGAATTGATGGGGAAAGCCGTGAAAATGCAAGTGGATACGGGAGCTTCGGTGTCTTTGATTCCAGAGTGTTTCTATGATGAACATCTGAAGAGCCGTCCTCTGCAGCCTGCTGCCATTCGCCTGTCGTCATACACGGGTGACTCAATACCTGTGTTGGGAAAAATCCAAGTGCCAGTGAAACATGAAGGACAAGAGTGGAAACTGCCTCTTGTTGTGGTAAAGGGCAACAAACCGCCATTACTGGGAAGAAATTGGCTGCGACATATCAAGCTAAACTGGGGAAAAATCTTCAGTCTTGAGGAAAACAAAGGAAAGGAACACCTCTCACTGCCAGGAATCATAGGAAGGCACAAAGAGCTGTTCAAGGAAGGCTATGGAAAGATCAAAGATTTCAAAGCAACGGTAAGAGTGCAAAAAGATGTCAAGCCTATCTTCCACAAGCCACGTACAGTGCCTTATGCATTGCGGGAACCGGTGGAGAAAGAGCTTGAACGCCTTCAGAAGAATGGCATTGTCACTCAAGTGGAAAGGAGTGATTGGGCTGCGCCTATTGTCGTAGTGCCAAAGAAAGACAAAACAGTGAGATTGTGTGATGACTACAAAGTGACTGTAAATCGATGCATACTGCCGGAAGAGTATCCTCTTCCCAATGCTGAGGATCTGTTTGCTACTTTAGCAGGCGGGGCAGTGTTTAGTAAGATTGACCTGTCTTTTGCCTATCAGCAACTGCAGTTAGATCCTGACTCAGAGCAATACCTTACCATAAACACACACAAAGGCCTATTCAGATACCATCGCCTGGCCTACGGCGTCTCTACAGCTCCAGCAGTGTTCCAACACACAATGGACCAAATACTGCATGGAATGGAAAAGGTTGTGTGCTTCATGGATGACATCTTGGTGTCAGCGCCTACGGAAGAAGAACACCTGAAAAGATTGGATGATGTGATGACAAGATTGGAAGGATATGGGGTGAGAATCAAGAAGTCGAAGTGTGAATTCCTCCGGGACTCAGTGGAGTACCTTGGGTACAGAATTGACGCACAGGGGCTTCACCCAACAGAAAGCAAAGTGGATGCTATAGTGAACGCACCAGCCCCCCAGAATGTCACTGAATTAAGATCCTTTTTGGGGCTGCTTAATTACTACGGGAAGTTTGTGGCAAACCTGTCCACATTGCTGCACCCACTTCACCAATTACTACAAGCCGACGCACCATGGAAGTGGACTACACAGTGTGAGGACGCATTCAAGGGATGCAAGCAACGTCTCCTTAACACCAAATGCCTCGCACACTATGACCCAGAGAAACCTCTCCGTCTAGCATGTGATGCCAGTCCTTATGGTGTCGGAGCCGTAATTTCTCATGTACTACCCTCTGGTGAAGAGCAACCAATTGCTTTTGCTTCCAGGACACTCTCACCAAGTGAGAGAAATTATGCTCAGATCGAAAAAGAAGCATTGAGCATAATATTTGGAGTTAAAAAGTTCCATAAGTATCTGTATGGAAGGAAGTTTGTGCTGTTGACAGATCACAAGCCGCTGTTGACAATTCTTGGTCCTAAATCGGCAGTACCCACCCTGGCTGCTCTCCGCATGCAACGCTGGGCCTTAATCCTGCTGGCCTACGATTATGACATCCAGTACAGAAGATCCAGTGACCATGCCAACGCGGATGCATTGTCACGTCTGCCATGCCAACATGATACAGGTGAGGGCGCCGATGACAGCGGAGTGTTCTGTGTGTCAAATGTGGATGACTTACCTGTGGCCGCAACTGACATTGCCACAGAGACGAGACACGACCCAATTCTCTCCAAGGTCCTCGATCTGACATTGTCAGGATGGCCAAAGTTTGTGACTGACCCAGATCTGAAACCTTTTCATGTGAGGAAGGACGAGTTGTCTACAGACCAGGGATGCATTCTCTGGGGCTCAAGGGTCATAATACCGCCCAAGTACAGACAGAGACTCCTGTCAGATCTGCATGATGGACATCCAGGAATGACACGAATGAAGGCATTAGCCAGAAGTTACCTGTGGTGGCCTGGTATAGATCAGGGGATAGAGCGTTACGTGAGCCAGTGCGCTGCATGTGAGATCACGCAGAACAGACCTGCAGCAGCACCCCTTCATCCTTGGTCATGGGCCACATCACCATGGGAACGAGTGCATGTCGACTTTGCTGAAATCAACAAGCAGCACTTTCTACTTCTAGTAGATGTCTACTCAAAGTGGCTGGAAGTGCTACCTATCAATCAGACATCAGCTGAGAAGACTGCCCAACTTCTACGGAACCTCTTCGCATCTTATGGATTACCAAAAGTGCTTGTGTCAGACAATGGTCCTCCATTTACGTCAGCTGAGTTTGAGCAGTTTCTCAAGAACAATGGAATCCGACACATACTGTCACCTCCCTACCACCCTGCATCCAACGCTACAGTAGAGAGAGCTGTGCAAACATTCAAGAAAGCATGGACCAGACTTGAAGCTCAGTCTGTATCACCACAGCATCGACTTACTAGGTTCCTGTTCACATATAGAAACACTCCTCACACAGTTACCGAACGCACTCCAGCTGAAATGTTTCTAAGGAGACAACCACGCACTCGTCTGTCACTAGTGAAGCCTGACATGTCTGCTGTTGTGACCAAACATCAGTTGCAGCAGAAGAAGGCTCATGACAAGCACGTGAAGACACTCCGGACGTTCAGTCTAGGGGAGAGTGTGTTAGTTCGCAACTTCAGACATCCAAAGAAGCTGTGGATGCCAGGAACGATTCTAAAGCAAAGAGGACCTCTGACCTATTATGTTCAAGTTGGTCAACGTCAACTCAAGGTGCATGTGGATCATCTGCGAGCATCCAAATCTTCAAGCGTGCCAAGCAGAAAGGATCGTGACGTTGTCATCGACGATGCAGTACATCCCGAGGAGCAAGAAGAGGAGACTGCACAACAAGATGCTGCTGCTGGTCCACCTCAAGTTGTTCAACCAGCGCGTCGCTATCCTGAAAGGCAGCATACAGCTCCAGAAAGACTGAATCTCTAAGTATAATGTAGAGATAATAGTTAAGTAAGCAAGTTCAGGGTTCAGAACAATTCCAGTAATATTACTGAAGACCTCTAGGGTAAGTAAATGTTAGCAATCTAAGCACTGCGTTGATTGTTATAGCAGAATGTTTGTTTAGTCATAAGGGTTAAATATCTAGAGGGGAGGAGTGTAGTGATTGACAGGAAATATCCTGTACCGTAATGTCAGCTCTCATATTAGAGTACTTACGGTAGCTCTAGTAACCAGTCACGCAGTGCATGCTTGTTCAGTTGTAGTCGAGTATCTGGAAGTAAAAAGACGACTCACCGTGCTCCAGTCTCCATGTCTCATTCTTTCCCCACAAATACCACAGTTTCCAATGAGCTTTTTTGTTTGTTTGTTTGTTTGACCCCATTACCACCTTGCCATTTTCATTTTAGATGGTCACAGTCTAATTCTTGAATTAACTTTTCCACTGTTTCACTTCTCAGAGCCGACCGTGCACCAGTGATGAAAACACAGACTCACTCTTCTATGCCTCTGTGCACTTTGACAAGAACCCATCGTAAGTTCCACACAGTAACATGAGGAAAAGTCCATTCACTCACATTACATCTGTCTGTAGGACTATGATCTCCAAAGAAACAGAGGACGTCGTCTACTCCACTGTAAAGAAGCATGATGAGGTACACCAAGTGTCCCCAATGCACTTTTTACACACATTTTGGTTAAAGCTGCACTATGTAACTTTTCTGGTGGAATGTTAGCCATGGAGAGGTTATTATTTTATTTGGAATTTTACACACTTTGGTCACTGTCTTAAAGGTCCCATGGCATGAAATTTTCACTTTCTGAGGTTTTTGAACGTTAATGTGAGCTCCCCTACCCTGTTTAGGGCCCCCCGTGGCTAAAAGTTGCGAAATGTGTAAACTGAGCATTTGCGGTCCTTTTCTGCGTTTGAAAAAAACACAGCTCAAACGGGCGATTCTGAACAAGGAAACTTTCTGACGTCATACGGAAAATGCAGTTCCACCCCCCGTCTGTTTTTCTACCCACACTCTGTAAATTACGCCCAGAGAGTTTGGACCGCGAATGAGCTACGCAATGCGAAATGCGTTTTTTTATTTGCCTGGAGGCACGTGTAAGTGTTTCTAGGCTCGGAAGTCCTTTTTCCGACCCTCTGGACCTCTGAAGCAGCAGTGGTTTAATTTTATTTTCTGTGAAAATGTGTTTTTTTCATTGAAACAGCTCTCCTTTCTTCCTCCGCTCTTAAAACACGGAAGTGGGGCCAGCACACAGCGCACTGCTAAAACAAGGAACCAGAGGCGCATTTGCCCCCCCACCCCCACCCGCAGCTCTGACCTATCTCTGTCCTTCTCATTTGCATTCAAGCAACAACGCCCAGAATGAGTTGTTCAGAGAGAGATTTTTTAACCATGTCTGTGTACATGTGTCTTTCTCATGCAGTGTTGATTTTGAAGAAGGATTCATTTACAGTATTAGGGAACCATTAAGGAGCCATATAAAAGCATCAAGAAGTACCATGTCATGGGATCTTTAAACGTATCTATCTTCAGAGTGGGTAGTACTCAGTGACTTTTACTCAGTTATATTTACTTATTTATTTGAGTCACTTTTCTGAGTGCTTTTCTAGCAGAATACTTTTACTCCTACTTGAATAATATTTGTACTGCAGTACCAGTACTCTTACTTGGTTTACTCATCTCACTGAGAGCAAGTCTAGAGGCAAAAGCTTTATGTTGACAGTATAAAATTATATTGCACCTTCAGATATGATGGCGTTTTTCTCATTTTTGTGTTTGTCCTTTGAAAATACCAGATTTTGTGCATTATTAATTTTTTTGTCCTTCAAATGACATTAACTTTACCTGATGTTAAAGGGATATGCCACCCCCAGGTCAAATTTGGGCATCTCCCCACAGTCCAGAGACTAAAATACAGTAAGTGGTGGAAAGCGTTTTCCTGCTCACCCAGCCATTGTCCGAGTCTGTCGCCACTGACCGCCGCGGTATCTGGTGCTCCTCCGCCTTAGACTGGAGTCTAACGTCGCCAGAGAAAGATTTCGGCCAAAAGGAATTAATTTGCTCGATGCGTTTCCCAATTACTTTGTGTGTAGTGCGCATTCATATCGAGTGCAAATAAATGTGCAAATCAACACGGAGAGCTTGCCTTGGTCATTTTGGGTGGGAACTATTTTCCAGTGCGTAAGAATACAGCCGTATCACGCAGCACGCTGCCAGGGGAATCCCAGTTACGCACCGGGAAGGGAGTTCCCCTGTTGCACAACATGGTGCGTGATATGGCTGTATTCTTACACACTGGAAAATAGTTCCCACCCATAATGACCAAGGCAAGCTCTCCGTGTTGATTTGCACATTTATTTGCACTCGATATGAATGCGCACTACACACAAAGTAATTGGGAAACGCATCGAGCAAATTAATTCCTTTTGGCTGAAATCTTTCTCTGGCGACGTTAGACTCCAGACTAAGGCGGAGGAGCTGCAGATACCGCGGCGGTCAGTGGCGACAGACTCGGACAATGGCTGGGTGAGCAGGAAAACGCTTTCCACCACTTATTTTAGTCTCTGGACTGTGGGGAGATGCCCAAATTTGACCTGGGGGTGGCATATCCCTTTAAGTTACTCCTACTTGAGTAGTTGGTTTCCCAAAAACCTTTTAACTCTTTGAGTAACTTCTTGGACCACTTCTTTGTGCTTCTATTGGAGTAATATAATTAGATTCAAGATTCAAGACTGTTTATTTGTCATATGCAGAATCAACACAGGGTCAACAATGCAATGAAATGTTTAGGATCAGAAGAACCGTTGACTCGCTAAGATAGTCAGAAGTACTAATAACAGCAATAATAGTACATGGAAAAAAAAGTGTTGCAAAAGTGCAGGGGAAGAAGTAAACAATATGTGTCTAATCGCAGGAAAACCAATACCAAGTCATCGCGGAGGTGTTTTGAGTTATTCACAGATTCTGAAAGTACAGATTCTAAGCTTTCCAATGATGTCTTACATGTGAAAATCTGACCAAATTTTAAAAAGTTATCTCTATTTGAAAGCAGCCATAGCAGATCCCAGAAATTCCAGATACAGCCTCTCAAAGTTTGGTCTCTTCAGCCCTCCTTGCCTAACAAGCATTTTTTAAATTAAAAATGTATGTTTTTAACATCACTAATGCTGTTATCTGAAACATGGAGAGGCTTCATCATGATCTCAACTAGCACATTATGCAAAAACAAAAAAACAAATTTTGAAAAAACAACAACACAAAAAACACATTTCCTGAGAATCTGTAATGCCGACATGCGCCCTCAGCTTCCGTGGTGGGACACATATAATAAAAATATGTAATAAAATGTAATAAAAATACAAGGTACAATGTACAAAGGTGCAGGTAGGGTTAAACAAGGTGTAAGTAGAGTATTTCACAGATTGCACATAATATGGTGTGGTGTAGGTGTTGCATGTGGATTTCGTATTGCACATAGTATGGTATAAATATTGCACATAGGTTATTGCACAGATTATTGCACAGGTAACAGTAGTTTACAGTGAGGTAGTGACAAACATGATACATTCATACAGAGCAGCAGCAGTAAACATATTATGCATAATGAAAGGTAGTTTAGTGCAGTATTATTGAGAGTTCAGTATTTAGAGTATTACCCAGAGTTCAGTAGTGTGACAGCTTGGGGCTGTCTTTGTGTCTTGAGTTACTAATATTAAGTAACTTTTCTCCTACGTCAGTACAGTTGTTGGCTACCTCCATCTATCTTGCACTTCATAAATTGCAGCTGTTTTAATTGAAAAATGTGTTGTTACTCTGAGCGGTGTCGGTTCAGATTTGACCTGTAACTTGTTCTGGTAGCGTTAACAGCCTTAGGATAGATCAGACAGATGTTTAATGCCATACTGTGGAATATTTCAGACAAAGCGATTGCACGTCCATAAAGACAAGCAAATACATATTGCAGCTTTAAAGACAGTCTTGGAAACCTCTGTGTTATTTTGTGTTTCAGGAAGCAGGAGATGTCTATGAGAATGTTCCAAAAAAGGCGGATTGTTCAGCTGCAGCAGACAGCAGTGAGGATGAGGTGGATGTGAGTTACTCCAAGGTGAACTTCAGGAGCAAAGTGCGGAGCCGAGTGACCACAGCAGAGGAGGAATACTCAGTGCTCAACTTCTAAAGATACTTAGGATCTATTACATGAAGCTCATGAAATACTGTAAATGAAACCATGAACACTGTATTTCTCACCCTTAAACTGTGTTCAGACCGCGGTGTCAAAAATCGTGCTGGACGCCTTTAGTTGGACGTCTTTGCATTTGAGTTCAGACGCCCCCGACACGCATGTTGGACCCCCGTGGACGAACGGAAGAAAAATACTTGATGCGCATCCAGAGCATCTGCTGCAGTTTGCGAGTGTCCATGAGTGAAGGCGATTGGCTCCACGGCGCATATGTATTTATACTTCGGGTCTTTCTTTTTCTTCTTCTTTTTCTGGATAATAACATTGCTACGTCACTGGATAGTAGTCCCTGATTGGTGGACGTGGCGTGTCTGACGCCAAAAGTTCAACTTTTGCAACTTCTGATGCCAGTGCCATGGACGTGTCCAGAGCATCGACGCTGATGCCTGAAGATGCGCCACAAAAACTCAGAACACTCTAGACGTGCGTCCACATAGACTTTGGATGTAAAGTGGACTCCTTGACGCCGCAGTCTGAACACAGCTTTACACTGCCTACAGGCACCGCATCTCAACCCATCTTCATCAGCAGCAGAACCATCAGCCTCTCCTTCTCCTCACTCATCTGTCTCTCCTGATTGAATTTCTTTATTTGTGTTTTATTTGAGATTTTTGGGGGTTCCCTTGAGTCATTGTGTACTGTATTAGCTCTGCCTTTCACACAGCTTTTAAATTTTGTTTTATTTTATGTTTGGGGGGATTTATTTTTAATGTATGTATATAAAGTAAGGTTATTTTTATTAAAGTGGTTTGTAATATTAGGATATTTTTGTTTTTATCAATGTGTGATCAGTAGAGGGCACAAGAAAAAACAATTATTGATTACTACTGCTACTACTAGTAGTAGTAGTTTGAACACTCTGCCCACATAATTATTGCAGCGTCACCTGTTAATACAGGAAATATTCCTCTTTATCCTACCCTAGGCAGTGCAGATTTAGCTGGATGACAGACATCAATAGGTTTACAATAAGTTATTAATATAATGAAATAATGAACTTTAGTAAAGATGGTGTTCACATAGACACGGTCACATCAACATAAAATACATTTCCTTACTGTGTTCCTATACCTCAGAAGCAGAAGTGGCCACTTTACTTTCTTCCAAACAAGTAGTCCCAAAGGTTCTCCCACTATCAAAACTATTGAGATTGGTTAAAGGTTGCCAAGCACGCTGCAGCCAACAAGACTGTCCTGATGGCACCGAACAGAGGGGGTGAAAGGGGGAAATGGCACAGCAAAAAGGGACAGGCTCACCCCCAGCATGAGCCTACAGATGAATAATACAGTCAACTTGAAATCAACACATTTACATACAGTATAACCCAATCATCACAGTGTACTAGATACAGCGAGAGAAATACTTTATTGATCGTGAGGGAAATTCAAGTTGCAGCAACATTGACACTCTGCTTCTCAGTTGCCTTTGTGTCTCAGTCAGAGGTTTCACTGCAGCATGAGGACTGGTCAGGTTGGGTCAGCAGACCTGTGTCAGGGCAGTTTGAGGAGAGAAAAAGCCAAAAGTGTCCCTCTTCTGTGTCCTACAGCTCAGTGGCGTTCCTAGAGTGATTTACTCCCTGGGCGAAAGCCACTCTTGCCCCCCCCGACCAAACCATAACATCCGCCCCACCACCCAAAAACAAACGAGACCGTTGTCCATACAAACTCAATTCACAACAACTACTTTCAAAAACAAATGTACAGTTTTAATGAGTACTGCAATAAAAAATATAAACAATAATTACAAAAAAAGTTTTTGAGCATAAAAAAGACCAAAGGCGCAATTATTTCACATTATAGCCATGTAGGCCTACAGCTATTTAAGAAAGCAAAAGTGCACTCTAGCACCCCCTGGTGGTCACAATATTGCAGAATCAGTCAGTCAGTACTCTAAAAGCGCACCGGCTTTTTTTTTTTTTTTGCTTCGCGCCACACTCACATTTTCCTTCCAGGCTTCATCATGTGGGATTTGCAAGATTAAGCACTCTCTGGTGGTCCACACGGAGAAATAACAAGTTTTAAGTTTTTTTTTTAAAGATTTAAGTCTTTATTTGGTCTCACACACAATGACACACAGTGACACATGGGAGAAATTTGACTTCTGCATTTGACCCATCCTTTTCAGGAGCAGTGAGCAAATGTCCCTTCCTATAATATGAAGCTGGCCCTGTACTTGGTGATCTTTTTTTAGGTGATATGCACCAGCTTCATCCAGACACAGGTAAAGGAACATATCTCTTCTGACATACAACACTCCAGAACAATGTTCCCCCTAATTTTTAATGTGTCTGAGCAAACACACTAACTCCCTGAGCGTTCCTTGGACCCCTGTGAGCGACATCCGACCTGCACACTGTGGCCACACCAGTATCACACCTGAGATCATCACAAGTTACAGCTTATTCATCAAATTACTGCAGTTATTTCCATTAGATTACTTTTAATTTAACTGATTTTTTTGGTCCACTTAGAATGACAAAGAGAAAAATCTGTTCATGAGCTTTGTATATGTTGCATGTCAGTGAAACATTAAACAGTACAATATTTTGAAAAATAACCTCAAATAATTAAAGTAACTTCTATATAAAAAAAACTGTGGGCTACGGCCCATAAATGAGCAGTGTATAAATCTGTAAAATTACTTTAAGAGATTTTTTTAGCTTGATAAATATAGCCTGCATATCCAGTAGCTGCAGAATTTTTTTATGGATTGTAGGACCTATAGGCCATAAGATGGGTAATCTTTCCCAAAATAATGATCACCAAAATAAGTATAAATTATTATCACTTTATATCTTGTTTTTTAATTTTTAGCCTATTTCAGTAATTTTGCATGAGTGACAGCGCTCTGTGGTATAATGCTCTGGGGAGAGGATTCACACTTTGAGAAAATCCCATCTTTTTGGCTCACAAAAAAACTATGAAAACAAAGTAAACAGGGGAAGATTGCATTATGGCTCTACCTGTCTCCTCTTCCTGTGTTCTTCCCTCCATGATCTGCCGCTCTGACAGCGGAGATGTGCAACTACAACTACTGAAGGAAGCTAGAGAAACGCGGTGGAAATGTGTCTGTAGTTGGCTTCTCCCTGACGTGTGTCACATTCACATGTGCATCTATCAGATTGGTCGTTCCGTGCGTCTAACCAGCGCTTTGTTTGTCAGTTGAGGTTAGATTTTATTTTATGCGCTGCACGCACGCACCTAGAGGGAGCTCTGGTTAGCATTAGCGTATCTTAACTCCGCTGCACTGTTATTACTGTTATAGCGTGTATGGGCAGGGCACGTACACAAGTACTGTCAATGCCATGATTGGCTGCGTAGCGTAAGTGAAGCGTACCGTATGATTGGCTGGGCACCTGTCACTCACTGAGTTACAGCAAAATGATACAGAAAAAAATATAGATCTAATTAATTTACAGTGCGCTGAAGAGGTTTTCTTGTGCGCTGAGAATGTGCAAGCAGTGCGCAATTGCGCAGGCGCGCAGCTTAGAGGGAACACTGCTCCAGAACAGGATCTGATTTGTAGTGGGTTTCACCCCTCTTAACACTTTTAGTTTTTTCTTTAAAAAATTACATAATTTCTGAAAGAAAGACCAAGGGTGAGCCCACGAAAGAAAATCTTAGAGGAAAAACTGGCTGAACATCGGAATTATCAGTGTGACATCATCGGCCGATAATGATCAGTGACCAATATTATCATGCATCCCTAACCAGTAAAGCCCCTTTTTATCAGTTCCACTTTGAAGAGGAACTCTTGTGCGACTATATAAATGCTTGAATTTCCTCATTTATCAAGACAAGACGAGAGAGGCCAGTGTTGTTTTTTTTCCAACTGCTATGATTTTAAAAATAAAAAAAAATATATTCATTTAAAGATGCACTAAGTTATATGGGGTAAACCACCTGCTTGTCTCCATGCTATTGCCCTAGAATATTCCATAGTAATGCAACTATCAACTGTATATTCATGAAGACAAGTAGATGACACCACACATATATATATATATATATATATATATATATATATATATGAGAGAATAATATGGGGACAAAGTGTCAGTTTGATTAGACACGGTTGATTTATGACTGATTTATGACCCCCCTGAGGCAATTGATTAGTCACCCCCCTCCTCCCCCTCACAACGTGATCCCCACGTGGAAACCACGTGGGCCAGAAGTAACTGAATTAATTTCTCAATGTTTCGTCAATTAAATGTTGTATTAGTGTACATTAAATTAAATGAAATTTAACGGTTGTTTTTACCACGGGTGCGTGCGCTGTTTTAATCCGACAGAGACATGTCCCTTAAGGCTACCGTCAATTGAGGACCTTATTGCAATACAAAATCAAAATCTTTTAATGTCTCAATGTTTCGTTAATTAAATGTTGTATTAATAAAACAGCTAATGTTTCCATCTGTAGTCCTAAGAACAAGGTGTGAATGCCTAAAGATAAACTTATATTATAAACTTTTACACAGCGTCAACTGTAATCTTATTAAGTCTTAATTTTCTTAAAGTTCCCCTACAATTTCATTCAAAAGCATCATTTTCTAAACTTAGCTGTTTTACTTTTACACAGCGTCAACTGTAATCTTATTAAGTCTTAATTTTCTTAAAGTTCCCCTACAATTTCATTCAAAAGCATCATTTTTCTAAACTTAGCTGTTTTGTCTTAAATTCCCCTTGTCCTCAGAAGAAGAGTATCCTGTGTATTCTAGCCACATTTGTGAAAATCTATACTGATCCTATACACTATTTAGAAAAGACAGGATGACAAAAGATAGAAAGTTTATAAACTAGACTTTTACACAGCACTATACATTAAATCATACATACAAATGATAACATAGGCTATTTGTGTAAAGTAATTCTGAGCACAAATAAACAGGCCTAAAGACTTTTCTGCAATTTCCAACAATGCATCAACAGTTATACAAGACCAAAATGGATTTATAAAAAACAAACAGCTGTCTCACAACTTAAGGCACCTTTTTAATATTATTTACACACAAAATTCAAAAACTCACCACAGACATCTCCAGCCCCCAGCTGTGACCCCGCTGTGACCCCCACCTCTCTGACACTCTGATTAACAGCAGGAGCAAACAGCCAAATAATTTAATAATTAGTCCTTTTTGAAGCTGCAAGGGACAATCTCAGAATGGAACAAATGGATATCCCAGACCATTAAAAAGTACACATTGACAAGGAGGTAAACTTAAAATCTGATTCCACTCCCTCCAGCTGTGACCCCGCTGTGACCCCCTCTCTGTGACTGATTACAGCAGGAGCAAACACCTATAATACAGTAGTCCTTTCATGCTTTTACATGTACGTCTCTGTGACGTAGAAGTCACGTCTACGCAACCAAATAATCTATAATTGGTGCTTTTTAAGGAGATTCTTAATACAATACAAACTTTTCAGCGTCAACTCATGAGACCAACAAGGGACAATGAAAACGAATGACACTGTGAATCTAAATGTAAAATCTCAATAAATCCGCTTTTATTCCTCAGCACTATGTCCGATCACATCAGTTCTTTGGCACTGGCCCTCCACTGTTGTACCACAGCCAAACAATACACTGACTTAAACCGAAAGCCTCACAGCACAATATGAACTAATTATGGAGACATTAGGGATAAGGCTTTGTAATACTGGTAGTTTAGTACATTAATTTAAAAGGCCCAGGTTAACACCACAGCAGGGTCCTAATTTCTCATTCTGAAACAAATGGATATCCCAGACCATTAAAAAGTACAAATTGACAAGGATACCGGCATTTGATATTAGACTATTGCATAAATATAATAAAAACTATAAGAATGAAACATATTAATCTCTTGTGGTGCGATAGTCCCATTGATGCATAGGTTTAAATATCGGAAAGTATTCAGCCTGCAATCATATGTGAATGTGTTTGTTGACAAGATTAAAAACCGCCTATGTGAAGTAAGGTCTCTGTTTCTGTAGGTCACGGAAAAAGACCAGAGAACAGTTTACAAGGAGGTCATGTAGTTAGAGGCTATTTGTGTAAAGTAATTCTGAGCACAGATAAACTGAGCACAAATAAACAGACAACTGCACAACATATTCCAAATTCTAACAACACAGACACAAGGCAAAACAAGGCAAAACAAAAAATTCAAAATCTCACCTCATCTCTAAGGATGCAGAAAAGGCCTTTGACAGGATCTTCTCCACCGTGTTCAGAGTTGGGGAGGCCTCATCACGTGACCGACAAGCCCCGCCTCCGCCAGTTTTCTCTCTACCATAACCGAGAAGCGTCCACCATCGTTCTCACATTCCCCATCACGTGACCGACAAGCCCCGCCTCCACCAGTTTTCTCTCTACCATAACCGAGAAGCGTCAGCCGTTCTCACGTTCCCCATCACGTGACCGACAAGCCCCGCCTCCACCAGTTTTCTCTCTACCATAACCGAGAAGCGTCAGCCGTTCTCACGTTCCCCATCACGTGACTGACAAGCCCCGCCTCCACCAGTTCTCTTTCTTTCCCATGACAGAGAAGGGTCTGCTTGTCTTAAATTCCCTTGTGGTAATTTTCAGAAGATCAAAGGCCTTTTTTCTTGCTTTGTTTTTAGTTTGTGAGGATAAGAAGGGCTTATAAGAAGAGCTCTGTGCTGAGAATTTAGCAAAAAAGACCAGAGCTGTGTACAACTCTGCCTTTCGGATAATAAAGGGACAGTGTGTAGGATTCGTGGCGCATAGGTGGTTAGTAGCTATTCCACTTCCTCTTTTGGCTATGGCAGACCTCGAGGGTCACCCGGGCGCGCCGTAGCGCGTGCCCGCGCCGCTGTATATATAAAACGCGGTCCCCCGTTCACTTTTTTTTTTCTTTTCGCATGAAAACACACAATCCCGATCATGATTCATGACAATCTACACATCAAATGAAACCTTACAGTCTCCTCTTTTTGACTATGCAATTCATTTCCCTGCAAAACAATCACTCCCCGAGCACATGGGGCTTTTATACAGAAAAGCACAAAACGAGGTTTGTTAGCTTACCTTTGAAGGCTCTGCACAGGTCAAACTCTGTATTTCACCATAAACTTTGTCTCAATCTGTCCATAAGGATCCAGCGAATAAAATCCAGTAAAACAATTAAGTCCAAAATACGTGTTAGATCCATTACGATGTGTGATACAGCAGCATGCTTGTTTACACGAGGCTCCCCCCTTCCCCCCTCCCCTTCCCCTTCTCTCCTTCGCTCCTCTGCTCCCATATGCAGCGCGGATGAGCAGCTGTTAGCAGGAGCCTCGGCGAAGGATGAGCCCAAATGTCCTTCTGCGGCTCTCGTATTCAAAATGGCTGCCTCTATATGGGGAAGATCCCCCTTTTATGTGACTATATCTAAGTCCAAAAGAATACTTTGATTTCATGATGGAAGTGAAAAGGTTTGGAAAACAATGTATTTTTGAATGGGTATCTTCAATTTCAGTAATTAACAGGTAAAAATCTTACACACTGTCCCTTTAAATAACATGTCACACTCGTGCTTTACAGAGGAAATAGAATTTGAACCCATATTAGTTTTTCCATTTTCATGTTTAATTGTGGGTCCAAGCGGATGCGGGAAAGCTGATTTTGTAAAAAATGTACTGGAAAACTGTGATCAAGTTATGAATATTGTACCTGAAAATATTTATTAGATTTTTATATAGATTTATACGTCTCTTCAACCTATGTACGGCGAACTCCAAAAAATTAATAAAAACATAAAATTTGTCAAAGGATTACCTGATTCGTTTGAAGATGAAAACTTGTTCCCACCCGAGCAAAAGCATTTGATTATTCTGGATGATGTTATTTTTCAAGCATCTAACCATCCTGAGGTGGTGAAAATTTTTACTCAATACCGTCATCATAGAAATATGAGCGTCATGATGTTGACTCAAAATGTATTTCTCCAGGGTAAACACAGCAGGACTATACGTTTGAATAGTAATTATCTGGTACTGTTTAAAAATCCACGGGATAAACTACAGATTAAGATATTGGCTCATCAGATTTTTCCTTCACAAAAAGCATTTTTCTTAGAGAGCTTTGAAGATGCCACTAAAGACGCCCACGGATATATAATAGTCGACCTCACACCCGTCTGCCCAGAGCGATACAGACTGAGGACAGGTGTACTCGCTCACCAGCGGTTGACGGTTTACATCCCCAAAACGTAGATCATCATTATATCGGCGCGTATAAAAAGGAACGCTCCCATGCTTATGTCGCTGTACCATGCGACGCCCAAGAAACGTAAGGACATTCTTTTGCACGGCTCCCCTGATTTTATCCAGACGCTGTGCAAAATCGTTTCCTAAAGGGAAACATCCCCGTGACTCCTTCTCAATTTAAAAAACGAAGAGGCAGAAAAAAATTATCAGACTGCTGGCCGATAAAAAAACGAGCATTAACCGGAAACAACAGGCTCTCAAAAACCAGACGGGCGGATTTATTTTGCCTCTTCTTTCAACCGTCGTGCCTCTGCTCGGAAATCTCATCGGTGGCGTGCTCCAAAAATGACTTTAAAGAAGGCTCAGAAAATGTTTTTAGTAACACCCCACCAATTTAATCGTCTGACTCAACCGGCGTCATCTATCAGAGAAACCGCGGAGGATGACTTAGACGAAAGAATGAGAGAGATATTAAACAAGCAGGGGGTGAGCTCTCATGAAAAAATTAAAAAGTACAACGCATTACTGCAACGATATCTGAACTTTATGAAGCAGGGTCAGAGAGATGAACATCGAGTGACTCTGACTCTTCAACCGGAACAGACCGCCGATAACGCTGAGACATCTTCTCACGGCGCAGAGTTTGACCGTACGGTCGAGGATGTTTTGAAAAGTCTCCCTCCGCGAGATCGTAAAAATGTCGAGTACGTCTTAATGAAATTATCGGAGAGCCGCAAAGGATGGAATTCAAAGGAGGAATTTGTTTATAAAGGCGATGCTGTAAAAGGGTCTCATATGATCGATTTATTCAAATACCTCTCACACTCATTTAAGAAAAACCCCAGAGACCCGCCTCCTGAGGGTTGGTCAAAATTTTTAAATACTCTGTCGGAACTAAACGTTCCTTTATCCGCTATAAATAACCCTCATGCTCGCGATCAATATCGTCTCCTCAAGACGGGCGTGAAGGATAAATTGGAAACGCCCCAAGACACGCCACGTGCAAAAAGGAGCAAAGGAGTAGCGCTTGTACGGAAAAACGGAAAACCAATAAATCTGTCCCCGCGATGGATTAGCGTTTAACATCTTAAATAACTGTAATACACAAACATTTTTTGTCTTTCATCAATAAAGTGTTTTATTAAACATATTTTGTGAGTATACAGATTTTTATTCAAAACACACGTGAGAAATGTACATATACTATTATTTATTCTAAATAGCAATCTTTAAGTAACTGTAAAAAACAGTTCCCTTGCTTCGGGGCACCGATAATTTTATTTTTAACACAACGTTGATATTTTTTAAGATCATTCTTTATCACGTCATCGCTGTACAAAGACAGAACTTGTTGATAAGTTAACCCACAGGCGCGGTGGCAGAGATAATAGACGCAGTGTTGACCGCAGACCGTTGATAGATGGTGTTGTAGCTGGATGTCGTGGTATTTGATGTTTTGAGAGCGGTCTTTTAAAAACTGTACGATACTTGAAGGGTAGTGATCAAAGTACGGAGAAAACCCATAAGAGTCAAAAAACGTGGCCTCGCCGTCCTTTTCCAAAGTCAAAGCCAACCAATGCTCCCCGGGCATGTGGGCCGGGTGTGTGTTTACTATAAAATATGCAGGGGTTTTAAAGGTCGGATTCAGCAGAGGTAGTTGATCGGACGCCCACACGCCACAAAACACATCCCCCAGTAGACTATGCAAAAGATTCTCTAGTTGAATGTTATCCGTGTTTTAACTCATTCACTGCCGGCCTGTTTTCAGAATGTCAACCCCAGACTGCCAGAACTTTTAGACCATTTTCACTGATTTTCCAAGACTCACAGAATACTGAGTTCTTTGACTATATAGGCATGGCACACATCAAAATAAAGTGTTGACTCTCTTCTTTCACCTAGAAAAAAAATTATGTTTCTAACCTTTTCGGTTCTCAAGTAATTGATAGTAGAACATAGGGAAGTTTCAGCAAAAACACAGTTTTCTGACCAAAATTGGAGAAAACGATACAAAGAAGGATTTCGAGCAGATCGGTGATTTTGACGTCAATATTTATTGATTTAGTGACACCTCAAACATCTAAAATAACAGAGAAAGAGATTTTTGATGACAAAGTACATTTTTTATTTACTAATATAAGAATATAAGGCTCTGTGAATCCTTCAACTCAATAGTGGCAAGAGATGTTTACAGTATATAATATCTTTTCATATAGAATAGAACTTTGTCACTTCACAACAATATTGAGGCTCAGAGTACACACACATATACACACACACGCACCTACACACACACACACACACACACATATACGTATATGTACATACACACAAGCCCATGCATAAACCTTTACACACACACAGCTACACACGCACACACGCACATGCACATACACACACGCGCACGCACACGCGCGCGCGTACACACGCACACACACATATAAACTTAATTCTTCTCATCTCGTGCCTCTTTGGAGAGCAGAATCCAAGTCAGTAAACTTCTTTGGCGCTGTCGTAGTTCTCCCTGCTCTGCTGCGTGGAGCAGGGAGTCTCCCTGCTCCGCGCAGCGCGATCAGGACACGCCCCCTGCCTCAGCCAGAGCAGATCTCTGCCCCGACATTGCTGCGTGTCTCTGTGATCCTCTGATCCGGGATCTTGGGTCCCAAAAGCGATCAAACCGCTCCGTAGGCGCTGATCAACAGTTATCTGCTTTTCCGGGTTCACTCGCCTCACCATCTTGCTCCACCTGCCTCCACTCGCACTCCACAGTACACACACACTACACTCCTCTCCTCTCCCGCCTCTCCAATCGGCAGATAATGATACAAGATCGCCACCTACAGGTTGGGAAGTGTGAATTACACCTTCAAAGCTGCTCCAGGTCGTATCCTAGCAACCCCCGCTGAAAAACGTCCTTGACGAGTTTATTCGTCACGGCACTCAACGTTCGGATTCAACATGACGAGAAAACTCGTCACCGGCAGTCAATGAGTTAATAATAATCCACCAGAACCTGTCTCTTAGAGTTGATCTCCAGAATAGAATCGTAACAAGCATAGATGATAAGAGTTGTGGTGTGCGGAAGGGGGGCTCTGAATCTCATTTCTAGTCTTAGATTACCGTTTGATACTGGGGACAATGCGTCATTGTCATCGGCCGGGTTCAAATTAAAAACAAACAGAGAGTACCCGGCGTTAAATTCTTCGCGGTTGATACTCAGAGGTAAATCTTTAAGATGTCTCCCTGTAGCCAGGTACATGTTGTAGAATTCCCTGACAGACAGGCCGTTGTTAAATTGGGGCTGGAAAGCCTTAGCCGGAATTTGTCTGCCGTCCTGACACAACGTCGTTGTGAATAAAATTAAAGGGTGACATGTCTCTACTCCCCGCGAAAGCCTCGTGGTGCACCATGGCTAGAACCATGTATTTGGGCATGGTGCCCAGAAAGAGATTTTCGTGATTGCATATCCTAGAGTTCTCCGGTATGGAGTATGTTTTCACGTTGACCCGCGAGAGGGGGTAGAGCGCGTTACCTTTCATTAAGGCCGCGGCGTGACCTAACCGGACGGATGGGGCCACAGACACTTTTTTAACAAATAGAGAGGCTCCCAATATTTTCAGACGAAAAGTAGAGGCGCGGTCTCCCATGAGGCAAAAGGCATCGCTGGCGCGGGTCAGTTTAATTCTCAAATCAACAGAGTTCAGCAAAGGTCTCTCGCAGAAAAATATGTCACCGTGAAGAGGGCCAAGTAAGTGCACTTCCCTGGAGCGGGCGGTAAAAGCGGCTCTCTTATTTAGCCCTGTATTGGGCCCGTCAGTAGTCACTATGGAGTCTATCTCTCCAGAAGTGTCTTTGTAAAAAAGACCGCCGCTGAACTGACTCTTGAGCATGTCCTCTGAAAAATTGAGAAGAGTCTCAATCATAGCACGGTAGGGGTGCGTCGCGCTAGACTACATCGTTGCGTCGCGCTAGACTACATCGTTGACTACAGCCGCATCGTTGGCCAGATTTGTACCATCGGCGTTTGTGATTTTTACCCGGAGATGTAGCAACGTGTCGTTCAAGTCCAGATACTTATCGCCGTCTCCGGGAATAAAAAATTCTATTGGTCCACCGTCTGCAATGGCCGACAAGGGCGAAATTTCTGTGTAGATTTTATCATCGATGGAAAGTTGTGTCATAGGCGCAGAAAATAAATCCAGCTCCGCCAGAGTACATTCTGCAGATCTCTGATGTAATAGGGCCATTTTTTAAAAATATCAAATTATAGGCCTAATTAAAAATATCAGAGCTCCGGTCATACGCCCGCTTTTCGTGACTGATTTCTTTTTTTTTTTCCCCGTATGTTTATTAGACCTTGAAGCGAGGCGTTCCCACGGAGGTCTCTTTCTCATCCGACGTGAGAGCACCATAATCCCACCCGACCCCTCTTGTTTCTGATCGTTGCTGACTCGACTCATCGCGTGGCTGAACACGTCCGAGGCGATGCTGCCGGCCGCCGCTTTAAGATGAGGTTTAGCGATGGCGAAACCTTTCTTCACCAGAGGACTTACAAAACGAAATAATTTTGAAAAAATAGCCCCTATTCCACGTCCATACATAACGGGTGCTCCGTGAAATCCGGGGAGACCCCCACCTACCTGATTTTCATAATAATGTACAAAGCGGTGAGGATCCTCTCTTAAGCCTACGTGAGCCATTTTTTTCTTTGATATTCGGTTAGTTACCGTATCGCGCATCGGCTCGATACTGAATGATGTAGGGGCTGGCAAAAAAAGGGTTATATAAGCCACAGACGGGGTTCAAGTTTTCGGTCTAAAATGAAGCGTTGTGATGGTTTTGCCGTAGGTAAATTCTTCCGGTTTGTTTTGATCCGTTTTTATCTCAATTTGAATGTTTTCAATGTGGTTCTTGGCCACCGGTAAATAATAAACGGGGTTGTAATTCTGAGTGATAATATCACCGTAAGTGCCTTGAATTTTAATCGTTCTCAAAAGCGGTGCATAAACGTCTCCAACCATCTGTTGGCCCACGACGTCACTGTAGCAGTACATGTGATAAAACCCTGCACGTAAATCCGCAGGATAGGGAGCCGTAGTATTTTGGCCGAACGTGAACCATTCTCCCAATTTCAGACCCATCATATAAGCCGCGGGCCGCTAAAGAGTACGTGGGTTTCAGTTCCGGAATGGAAAGTAAATTTTTTCTCAATATTGTTATAGTCGAGAGAAATATCAGATTTAATTTTTCTCAAACGACCTTGAATCCCTCCTGGGGATTTGTAAGTTGTCGTAATAACCCCCTTTAAACATCTGATGATGCACGGTACCCCCCGTTTCCGGATCATTAGGATTTTCTTTCCAATAAAAGTAGGCGTCATCCTGTGATATCGTATAAAACGTGTGTGGGTACGAAATTTGCGTCAAGGCGACCTCCCACCGCCCCTCTAATTCGATGTGTTGCGGCAAATCCACGCGATAACTGGCGCTAGTGTTGTCTTTGAAAACGTCTAAGCTAGCGTTAGACGGAAGTGTTACGAAAAACCCTTCATCCTTTGCCCCGTACATGATGAAATGATGGCTGATGCGTGCACGCGTTTATTTTATACATTTTTTTAATCTGACGCCTTGACCCAGCTGTTAAATTTCTCGGGCCAGTTTTTCCAGCGTACAAACACCATTTTTTCGCCTTTAACGGTGCGCCGCTTCAAAATCTTCTCTACGTGGTAGATTCTGTCTTTGTCCATCGCACCTTTTTGCAGCTCTGCTTCGTAAAATGAACCTTGGATGGGGTCTCCGTCGTAATCTAGTAGTTTGTATACAGGAGGGTCACGTGCGACGCATTCGGATACCGTAAACACCTCATCCGTAAAACTCTGTTCATATTTTTTATCAAACACCCCCCCTCAACTTTGAAATCCTGACTAGGTCTCCCTTCTTGAAATTCATCTTTGATTCACCCTTACGGCGGGGTTGTGATCTGCCATACAAGTTTTGAAACACTTGAAAAGTGTTCTCTGAGGTCACCTGTATAGGTTTCATTTAATACTACTGTGGTAGCTGTTATTGTAACTTTTCACCAAGTGTTGTAAGACGTCAAGGTAGCGTAAAGTGTTGTTTGCTGTAAAATATCTCCACATTCTTCCTTTTAAAGTACGATTAAATCTTTCAATCACAGAGGCTTTGAGGTCGCTGGCTGTGGAAAAATGAATGATACCGTGTTTTTTCATCAAACCCTCGAAACTCTTGTTAAAAAATTCCTTCCCCGCGTCGGTTTGTATTTTTTCCGGCGTCTGACTTTCGTGAAAAATTGTTTCAAAGGCCTTCACTACCTCGTCCGCAGTTTTCCTTTTCAGAACTCTTACGTACGCTTTCTTGGAAAATATGTCTATGACCGTTAATAGATAATTAAACCCATCATTATAGTCAGACAGGGCTTGCATATCGCACAGGTCTGCTTGAAATTGATTCAAAGGGCGTGGGGCGAAAACTCTGTTTCTATGAAAATGTATTCTCACAGGTTTATGTAGAGTATAAGCATCCTGCCCCTCTAAAAATTTTTTGACATTTTTTAGCGCAACAGTCTTTCCCATTTCATCTTGCAGGCCTCTGCGAAATTGTTCTACACCTCCGAAGCTCCCTGAATGGGTGGGGGTATAATACACCTTTTTCATGAAGTGTATTTCAGCCATGTTAAAACCTGGTATGAGAAGATAAAGACCGGATATTTAATCATTTATTTCCGGAGTCAACAACAATTTTAACATTCAAGCTGAGCAGGACAACCTTAACGCTCATAACATATATTTGACATCTATCTATATACAAAGGCTGTGTCCCACCATAGTGGGGTAGCCTAGACAGGGCATACATTTTTGTTCCTTTCCCTCCTTCCTTCCTTTCCCCAAACCCTCCTTCCGTGACTTTTTTTTTTTTTTTTTCCCTCGTTTGTACCAGCGTCCTTTCCTCATCACCATCACCACTCTCTTCCCACACTGGCGTCCACCCACCCCCCATCCATGCACTGGACAACCGAGAAGGCAACCAGCGAACCCGAGCGGAAAAACCCCCAGGACCCGCCCCAGGCGGCACAAAGGGATGACCGGCCAGACCCAGAGCGTAAACCGGACCACCGCCACCACCCAGGAATCCTCCAGAGGACCACACAGGGACAGCACCTAGAGAGGGACGAGCACCCAAGCACACCTTCCGTCCATCACCATCACCGCTGTCGCCCCACTTTAACAACCACTTCTCCCCCCTCTCCGAACATTTCTTCATATCCTATGTTGCCCTATATTGTGTATAATGTGTATGCTATTTATATTGTGTCTAAATGCATTAAAAGAAGGAGGACATTGTCCTGCAAACCTAAGTGTAGGTGTTCAGCCCTCACTAAGAAATGATGCATTAAAAGAAGGAGGACATTGTCCTGCAGCCTAGGTGTAGGTATTCAGCTTGCCCTGACTAAGAAATGATGCATTAAAAACAATCCAAAACATTGGGAGAGGGTCCAGGTCCAGACCATCCGCAATCATCCCACTACAACAGCAGTAACAGTAATAACTAAAAGGTGCACCTAGATAACATCGCCCCCCTCCAGGTGCCCCCATCCACCATACAAAATCCCAAAGAACCCCGGATCCAGGCGGCCATCCGGACCACACCCCTAAGCACCAGCCAGCCACCCCCTCGGCACCCCGAAACCAGACCTGGTGATACCACCCAAGCCCGCCAGCAACCCCCCAAACAACCCAGCACTCAGAACAAACCAGCACTCAGACGCCAGCACCACCCAAACGTCACCGGAGAGGCATGATGATGTTGGGGAAAAGGACACCTTGGTTTAAAGGCAAAGTAACGTTATTTTACAATCTGAGCCTTCTTTCGGTAATAAAACAAGTAGTTTTACTCACCCATAGCATTTTTCTGTCAATTGGAGCAGTATCGCAGAACTTATGTTGAGCCGTTCTGTTCTACTAATGATCCCGTATCTTTTAACTCATTCACTGCCGGCCTGTTTTCAGAATTCTAACCCCAGAGTGCCACAGGTTTCAGTAGAATTTCACTGATTTTCCAAGACCAACAGAATACTGAGTTCATTGACTATATAAACATGGGACACATCAAAATAAAGTGTCGACTCTCTTCTTTCACCTGGAAAAAAAATTATGTTTCTAACCTTTTCGGTTCTCAAATAACTGATAGTAGAACATAGGGAAGTTTCAGCAAAAACACTGGTTTTTGAGCAAGAAATGGAGAAAACGAGCGTTTAGTTCAGAGAAGGATTTCGAGCAGATCAGTGACTTTGACATCAATATTTATCGATTTAGTGACACCTCAAACATCTAAAATAACAGAGAAAGAGATTTTTGATGACAAAGTACATTTTTTATTTACAAATATAAGCATATAAGGCTCTGTGAATTGAAAATTCGTTCAAATCAATAGTGCCAAGAGATGTTTACAGGATATAATATCTTTTCCTATAAAATAGAACTTTGTTGAGGATTTGTCTGAGGCCCAGAGTACAGACCCATAATAAAAACTAATACACACACACACACACACACACACACATACATATATATATGTACATACACACAAGCCCATGCATAAACCTTTACACACACACAGCTACACACGCGCACGCACACGCGCGCACGCACGCACGCACACACACACACACACACACACACACACACAACTTCATTCATTACAATTACCACACAGCAGCATCACTGCTCCAAGTCAGTAAACTTCTTCTTTGGCGCTGTCGTAGTTCTGAAGAGACTCCCTGATCCGCGCAGCGCACACATGACACGCCCCCTCCTCGAGCACAGCAGATCTCTGCTCAGACCTCGCTGCTTGATCCGGCTTGTCTCTGCGATCCTCTGATCCAGGATCCTGGGTCCCAAGAGCAATCTGATCGCTCCATAGGCGCTGATCAACAGTTATCTGCTTTTCCGGGTTCTCTGGCCTGGCCATCTTACTACTCTGGCCAATACACCATACACACGCTGCACTCCTCCTTTCTTCCCCGGCTCTGATCGGCTAATAATGATACAACATCGCCATCTACAGGTTGAGAGATGTGAATTACACCTCAAAAGTTGCTCCAGGCCGTAACCTAGCAACCCCCGCTGAAAAAAGCAATTGACGTCTATAGACGTCACGGCACTCAACGGTTGGATTCGAGGGGACGTCAATAGACGTCTCCGGCACTGAATGAGTTAACATGGTGCTGTATCATTTGCTCGGGGCATTACTTTGCGGTGTCCAAATAACACAAACTTTAGCACTTTTCAAATCATAGAAGCCCGATGTCTTAATGAAAAATTTCGTTTGAAGCAAAAGTGGCCTGTAATCCGAGGTTTAGCCATAGTTTCGAGTAGATGAGGACGCCAGTGCGCATGTGCGGACTGCCCGGGGAACCAAATAGGAAACGCAAAGCTGAAAACTATGGATAAATCTCGGATTACAGGCCACTTTTGCTTCAAACGAAATTTTTCATTAAGACATCGGGCTTCTATGATTTGAAAAGTGCTAAAGTTTGTGTTATTTGGACACCGCAAAGTAATGCCCCGAATACAAATGCTAACAAATGCTAACAGAAACGCCAAAACATAACTTTCTTCAAACAGCTCCAAATGACACGAACGTGATATGGGTGAGTCAAACGACTTGTTTTATTACCGAAAGAAGGCTCAGATTTTAAAATAACGTTACTTTGCCTTTAAGGTCTAAGGACCGATTTAAACCACACCACACCGCACCAGGGTCAGCTGCACAGCCCAGTGTGGGCACATCCACAGCAGGGCCTCAGCCAAACCTGGTTTCCCCCTGCCGCTTCAATTGACATAGAAGAGGATTACCACAAGGGAATTTAAGACAGGCAGACCCTTCTCTGTCATGGGAGAGAAAGAGAACTGGCAGAGGCGGGGCTTGTTGGTCACGTGATGGGGAACGATGGCGGACGCTTCTCGGTTATGGTAGAGAGAAAACTGGCGGAGGCGGGGCTTGTTGGTCACGTGATGGGGAACGATGGCGGACGCTTCTCGGTTATGGGAGAGAGAGAACTGGCGGAGGCGGGGCTTGTCGGTCACGTGATGAGGCCTCCCCAAATGGGTTGGAGAAGATCCTGTCAAAGGCCTTTTCTGCATCCTTAGAGATGAGGTGAGATTTTGAATTTTTTGTTTTGCCTTGTGTCTGTGTTGTTAGAATTTGGAATATGTTGTGCAGTTGTCTGTTTATTTGTGCTCAGTTTATCTGTGCTCAGAATTACTTTACACAAATAGCCTCTAACTACATGACCTCCTTGTAAACTGTTCTCTGGTCTTTTTCCGTGACCTACAGAAACAGAGACCTTACTTCACATAGGCGGTTTTTAATCTTGTCAACAAACACATTCACATATGATTACAGGCTGAATACTTTCCGATATTTAAACCTATGCATCAATGGGACTATCGCACCACAAGAGATTAATATGTTTCATTCTTATAGTTTTTATTATATTTATGCAATAGTCTAATATCAATTTGTACTTTTTAATGGTCTGGGATATCCATTTGTTTTAGAATGAGAAATTAGGACCCTGCTGTGGTGTTAACCTGGGCCTTTTGTTCCATTCTGAGATTGTCCCTTGCAGCTTCAAAAAGGACTAATTACCGTATTTTCACGACCATAAGGCGCACCTAAAAGTCTTAAATTTTCTTCAAAATGCACGCCGCGCCCTATGGTGCGGTGCGCCTATCGTGTTGTTGTGAGACGCGGGCGTAATAGAAGACAAGGGGCGTGGCGTGAACGTGCGGACGTGAGCGAAGACAGACACAAAGCCAGGTGGCCTGAGCTGGAAGACCGCCTCGAGCAATGAGTTAACGAGCAGAGGACAGCTGGGAGAAGCGTCTCTACCGTCACCATTCGTCTGAGAGCAGTAACGCTTGCACAAGAAATGAACATTGAACATTTTCAAGGAGCTCCGTCTTGGTGTTTTCGTTTTATGAAACGCCGCAATCTTCCCATCCGGGCAAGGACTACGGTGGCGCAGCAACTTCCATTAGATTACAAAGAAAAGCTGTCCATCTTCCGCTCTTACTGCAGTAATAAGATTGCCGACAAACACATCCAGCCCAGTCACATAACCAACATGGACGAAGTGCCGCTCACTTTTGACATCCCGGTGAGTCACACTGTTGAGAAGAAGGGGACTAGCACGGTAGCGATACGCACAACGGGACACGAAAAATCAGCTTTTACTGTTGTGCTTGGCTGCCATGCTAATGGACAGAAACTGCCACCTATGGTAATTTTTAAGAGGAAGACTCTGCCTAAAGAGAAATTTCCAGCTGGAGTAATCGTTAAGGCTAACGAAAAGGGCTGGATGGATGAGGACAAAATGAAAGAGTGGCTGAATGAGGTGTATGTGAAGAGACCAGGCGTTTTTTTCCACGCGTCACCGTCCCTGTTGATCTGTGACTCCATGCGCGCTCATCTCACGGACGGTGTCAAAAAACAGGTGAAGCAAATGAACTCTGAGCTCGCTGTCATTCCGGGAGGCTTGACAAAGGAACTCCAACCGCTGGACATTGGCGTGAACAGGGCGTTCAAAGTAAGGCTGCGAACGGCGTGGGAGCGATGGATGACAGATGGCGAACACACATTTACGAAGACTGGGAGGCAATGCCGGGTGAGTTACGCCGCAATGTGTGAATGGATTGTAAATGCTTGGGCTAATGTGTCTACTTGTACTGTTGTTCGGGCTTTTGCAAAAGCTGGCATCTTTCACGAGGAGACGGATGGCAACGAGACAGACTCTGACTGTGACGAGAGAGAACCTGGCGTGTTTGACTGTACTCTAGCCCAGTTGTTCTTATCAGATACAGAAGAAGAGGACTTTGATGGATTTGATGATTGATTTGATTTGATAGAATGATTGTAAAAATAATGTGAGCACTATGCTAAATACGGTACTTATTACGCACTCAAATAAAGCACAACCGAACTCATATTTGCTCCCGCTGCTTTTTTTAATAAAACACAATTCAAATCACACTATTTTCTTAGGCTTATTAATAACACATATGATTTTGTTCGTGTGGAAAGTTTATGTAATTAAATCCACCAACTAAACACATTCTGAACTTCAACACAGCGCATCAGCGCATAAGAAGAGCACGAGCCGTCAGCGCACGCAATGAGGAAGTGCACGTGCGCTCTGAACCAGGACTTTACCGGTACGTTTTATCGTGCCCGCGCCCGCGCCCTATATCCCGGTGCGCCTTTTGTATGTGTTAAATACCAAAAAGACACCCGTAACTGAAGCTGCGCCCTATAACACGGTGCGCCCTATGGTCGTGAAAATACGGTATATATTATTTGGTTGCATAGACGTGACTTCTACGTCACAGAGACGTAAATGTAAAACATGAAAGGACTACTGTTTGCTCCTGCTGTTAATCAGAGTGTCAGAGAGGGGGTTGACACGGGTGTCTCAGCTGGGGGCTGGAGATGTCTGTGGTGAGTTTTTGAATTTTTTGTTTTGCCTTGTCTCTGTGTTGTTAGAATTTGGAATATGTTGTGCAGCTGTCTGTTTTTTTATAAATCCATTTTGGTCTTGTATAACTATTGATGCATTGTTGGAAATTGCAGAAAAGTCTTTAGGCCTGTTTATTTGTGCTCAGAATTACTTTACACAAATAGCCTCTAACTACATGACCTCCTTGTAAACTGGTCTTTTTCTGTGACCTACAGAAACAGAGCCCGTTTTTAATCTTGTCAACAAACACATTCACATATGCTGAATACTTTCCGATATTTAAACCTATGCATCAATGGGACTATCGCACCACAAGAGATTAATATGTTTCATTCTTATAGTTTTTATTATATTTATGCAATAGCCTAATATCAATTTGTACTTTTTAATGGTCTGGTTTTAATGGTTTCAGAATGAGAAATTAGGACTGTTGCAATAGTAACAAAATATTTCATCTTTTGAATGGGTCAAAAATGTGTAACAGGGAACTGAACCCATTTGGGATATACCATGACTGGGAACCTAGTTCCAATTACTTACACTGTATACTTATTTGTATGGTAATTAAGAATGATGTCATTACATTTAATAAACATGACTTGTAATTATTAGATTGATTTTTGGCCCAGAAGAGACTGGTTTACATCAAATAGACTCGGATATCCTCCCAGCACTGTTGTCCCTTGTTGTCTCATGACTTAACGCTGAAAAGCTTGTATTGTATTAAGAATCTCCTTCAAAAAGGACTAATTATAAATTATTTGGTTGTTGTGGCTAAGTCACAGAGAGGGGGTCACAGCGGGGTGTCTCAGCTGGGGGGGCTGGTGACGTCTGTAAATGAACTAATACACGCATTTCCTTATAATGCATTATACCAAGCGCCATAGTGCTGAGGAATCAAAGCGGATTTATTGATATTTTACATTTAGATTTACAGTGTCATTGGTTTCATTGTTTCAAGTCTTTGCACATCTAGGTGGAAAGCTAAGTTTAGAAAAATGATGCTTGTCATATAGTTCATCCTCACAAAACACTGACAGGGAGAGGGGGACGGAGGGGACAGAAGGAGAGGGGGTCAGAGTGTGGTCAGTGAGGATTCCATTGACCAGCCAAGCTCAAGGATCCCCCTAACATGCACTAAAGGCAGACACATTTTTAGTTTCGGGGATTGTCCACACTTCTACTGTTTGTATTTTCACCAATGCTCTTCCTTTTACCAAGAAAGTTGCACAGTTTGTGATAAGCGAATACGTAGTGCCAAAATGGATCAACGTCAAATCTATACAGTGTTTTGTTTCTTGGCTTCTTCCAGAGTCTATATGTATAAATTGCTAATGTAGTTATCATGTTTGCAGTGTTTCTTACCTTTTGTGTAAAAGTTCTTTAGACCTTGTTCTTAGGAATACAGATGGAAACATTAGCTGTTTTATTAATACAATTAACGAAACATTAAAAGATTTAGATTTTGTATTGCAATAAGGTACTCGGTTGACGGTAGCCTTAAAGGTACATGTCTCTGTCGGCTTAAAACAGCGCCGTGGTAAAACCAACCGTTAAATTTAATTTAATTTAATGTACATAATTTAATTAACGAAACATTGATACATTAATTAATTCAGTCACATCAGACCCACGTGGCACCCACGTGGGGGTCACGTGGTGAGGGGGAGGAGGAGGGGGGAGGAGGGGGGAGGAGGAGGAGGGGTTAGGGGCGGGGCTAGGGGGAGGGGTTACTGGCGGGGGGCGAGACTAGGAGCGGGGTTGTGGGCGGGCGGCGGGGCTAAGGGCGGGGTTAGGGGCGGGGGGCATGGCTTAGGGTCATAAATTATACCGTGACGAATTAAAGTGACATTTTGTACCCATATTATTCTCTTATGTGGTGTGTGAAGGGCTTGATTTAGAGAAAAAGTTACATATTGCAGCTTTAAAGACTGTCTCCGAAACCTTTGTATTATTTTGTGTTTCAGGAAGCAGGAGATGTCTATGATAATGTTCCAAAAAACGCGGATTGTTCAGCTGCAGCAGACAGCAGTGAGGATGAGGTGGATGTGAGTTACTCCGAGGTGAACTTCAGGAGCAAAGTGCGGAGCCGAGTGACCCCAGCAGAGGAGGAGTACTAAGTGCTCAACTTCTAAAGATACTTAGGATCTATTGGCTCTGTGCACAGAAGTACGCCGGATCATGGAGGCAGCAAGTCATGAAAAATCCAACCCAACTGTTTTTATGTGTAAAATACTTTAGTTTGTGGTGTCGTTTATGACTCAAAATTAGCGTTAGCATTGAGACACAAATCCCAAACTTTCTAAAAACAGAAGTGTTCTCCATCTAAGTCTGTTGAAGTCTCTCCTGGTTGAATCTCTGTGGGGGTCTCTTGAATCATTGATTTACTGTGTGGTCATTTTGTATTAACTCTGCCTTTCACACAGCTTTTCAATTGTGTTTTGTTTTATTTTGGGGGGATTTATTCTTATTGTATGCATCTGAAATAAAGATATTTCCATTAAAGTGGTTTGTCTCACAATTTATTAAAAATACAGACAACTAGTTTGGGTTTAAGGCTCTGCTGGGCACAGACGTGTGTGTGTGTGCTCTCAAAGAGATTCTTGATAAATACAAGAGGCAGAACTCATCAGTTTTTATGTGTTTTTAGATGCATCCAAAGCATTCGACAGGGTGAATCACCAGAAGTTATTTATGAAGTTGATTCAGAAGGGTGTAACCAAATACATTGTGTGTATTTTGATGTATTGATATGCACAGCAGACAATGCAGATTAAGTGGGGAAACAGTGTGTCTGCCCAGTTTGTGGTCAGCAATGGGGTCAGACGGGGGGGATTCTGTCCCCAGTTTTATTTAATTTGTCTGTGAACTATCAACAGAGCTTAAAACATGTAAAACTGGTTGTGTGGCTGGAAATCTTGTTGTGAATCATTTAATGTATGCACATGACCTGGTCATTTTTAGTCCGAGCACCACTGGTCTCCAGCAGCTACTCAACATCTGTTCATCTTATGGTGTGGAGCATGATATAAAGTATAATGCAACCAAGAGTCATGATCTGTAGGACCAGAGAAGACAAGCACATGAGAGATCCTGACTTTTGCCTGTTGAATGTTGTGTTGACTGTTACAACAAAACTGAAATATCTTGGGCATGTCATCACTGCGGACATGGCAGATGAGGATGATCTGTATAGACAATGTAGGATGCTCTATGCTCAGGCAAATACTCTTATGTGTAAGTTTGCCCCCCTCTGGATTAATTACAAAAAAGCCAGTTTGCAAAGACTGCAGGTGGCCTACAGTGACGCTTTGCAGGTGCTTTTGAGGAGGCCACGATGGACGAGTGCGACTGACATGTTTGTTCCTGCACTCTCTCTCTACACTCTGCAAGCTGTACTAAGAACTTACATAAAGAACATAAATGTTTATTGTTTTGTATTGTCACTGTCCTTGTCTGTTTTAAAAAATGGACCATGAGTCCGGAATAAAGATGAACTGAATTGAATTGTATTGTTATGTCGATCTTTGGTTTAACTATAACTTTTGCACATAGTAATACACTTTATCACACACACATAGTCACATATAGTTATTAGTGTCACTATCGCTTGTGTTATGGGCTAATCACACATACCACACCCTGATACAATTTAGGACATTTTCTCATGTCACATTTAAAGAGGAAGTCTCCTGTCTCAGTGGAGGACTACATTAATGTACTGCTGGTGTATTGATCGTTAACTTTCTACTCTGAACAAAGGCTTCGAGGGTAAGTCACTTTTTTTATTGATTAGTAGAACACAGAATTTACATACTATTTTGAGTCCATATATTAAACACTGATACTTTCCTGATACTAAATAAACACTTATATTAAAATACACGCGTCAAAAGAATAAACAATAAATATATAATAAACAATAAATCAGCTCATCAACTCTTACCACTCTAATATTAGCTTTACTTATCCATAATTAAATGTATTTTAGTTTATGTATTTTGCAGAAGTGGAAAAAAGCTCTTGTAACGTCTTTGACAATGATCTTAATTGTCGATGTGAATTGTTTTCATTTCTTACCATCTGCAGTATATACAGTGTATATATATATATATATATATATATATATATATATATATATATATATATATATATATATATATATATATCTGCATTTACTGCTGAATGCTCAAAACAACTCGGCTATATAATATATCTATATCTATATATACTGTATGTATAATGTTCAATATACTGACAACTACGTGACCCAGATAACTGCTCTCAGTCAAATACTGTGGGACAAAGAATATTGTTCCAATAAACCACATTTAATCTTAGGAATTTCTTATTTGAGGCAACAAAAACAACTGGCACTACCACACACGATGCAAATGTGAGGGTACTTCCAAACGACATGCACCTGTGTTTCCACAAAGGTATTTATTTCATTGATTTATTAGCGTGAGAATCGTGTTTGTTTCTGGTGTAAGCGTCAGAGACCATGAATCTGAAATGTAAAATCACAAGGATTTATGGAGCATCACAGAGGTAAAGTGAGAGCACAGCTACACACACTCCAGAGAGGACAGTGTGTGTGTGTGTATGTGTGTGTGTGTGTATGTGTGTGTGTATGTGTGTGTGTGTATGTGTGTGTGTGTGTATGTGTGTGTGTATGTGTGTGTGTGTGTATGTGTGTGTGTGTGTATGTGCGTGTGTGTGTATGTGTGTGTATGTGTATGTGCGTGTGTGTGTGTGTGTGTGTATGTGCGTGTGTGTGTAGGTGTGCGTATCTGGGTGTGTATGTGTATGTGTGTGTGTGCATATGTGTGTGTGTATGTGTGTGTGTGTGCGCATGTGTATGTGTATGTGTGTGTATGTGTGCGCGTGTGCGTGTGTATGTGTGTGTATATATGTGTGTGTGTGTGTGTATGTGTGTGTGTGTATGTGTGTGTGTGTGTGTGTGTGTGTACAGCTGTTACAGTGTAAACACACACACATTAATGCTAACATTGCACACACATTAGCATTAGTACATGAAGATAAAAGTGTGATAGTAAAGTGCATTGCTAAATGTGGATTCTGAGCTTCACAGAACATGTGTTGTATTTCCAGTGTGAACAGGAGGGAGGCTGGACGATGAGGACACTTCCAATCAGCTGTCTCATTCTTCTTGTGACAGGTATAACACAGTGATCGTCTGTGTGGTTGTCACTGAGTAAAAGTAAATTCTTTTTTTTTTTTCCATCAGCTGTTCCATGTTACTCAAACAGTTATGCTGAAATAGAAACACCCTCACTGACTGCCTTTGTGGGGACATGTGTGGAGATCAGATGTAAAGTCACTGGAGAATTACCTGATGAAGATGCTCTGTGGTTCTGGATGAAGGATGGAAAATGGGATCAAAGTAAAAGTGATTACAGTGGCACCATTGTTTACAGTAACAAGCCCACAGAACGGCCCATCAGTCCACAGTTTAGAGGTCGAGTCACTTACACTGGATCTACACGATTAGAGAATAGAGCCTCATCCTCCAGTAATCCATCATGCAGTGTTTCAATCTGTGATCTAACAGAACAGGACAGTGGATGGTATTTTTTCAGATATATCTCTAAGGAGCAGAAATTTGAATGGAGGGCAAATTATGCTTTCATTTCAGTCACAGGCAAGTTCATCCACTCTCACTCTTTCATTTAGAATCATGGATGATGATTGTGTTTGTAGATTTTATTTGTAGTTTAGATTTTGTTTTGTTTTGTCTTTTTGGTTAATGTTTTTCATACCTTTTATGAGTAAATTATAATCACAAATAAAACTTCTTTCTCTTCTCAGAAAACCCATGTCCAATCACATTCAACAAACCAGCACCTGTGCAAGAGTCTCAAACAATCACTCTGACATGTTCTACTCCAACATCATGTTCTAAATACTTGGAAATTCAAACTGTTCCTCCGTCTGATTTAGAAACATATCAGTCTAGATATAGTTATTCTGCTACTGCATCCTACAGAGCCACATGGAGGGACGACGGCAAAGAGTTCACCTGTCAAACACGAGGAAACACGGACCCACAACTGATGAAGAAGACCACGATCTCAGTGGAGTGTAAGTTTAGACTTGGACTGGTCCTTTAACAAGTGCAGTTGACCAAAGACATATGACATTTAGGACACTACATAATTGTGATATATCTATATTTATGTAGATGGTCCTCGTGTACCACAGGCAGTAATGAGCTCCACTGATGTTAAAGAGGGTCAATCTGTAACTTTGACTTGTTCGGCCGAAGGAAAGCCGGCCCCAGTCTTTACCTGGAACAAGAACAACCAGAGGTCCTCCTCTCACAGTGGAGCCATTTGGAAAATTGTCTCAGCTCAGATTGAACACAGTGGAGAGTATGTTTGTACTGCTCAAAACAAACATGGGACAGAAAGATCCAACTCTGTCCACATCGATGTTCAGTGTAAGACACATTTACAACAAAGTCATTATGTACTTGAATTGGTTCATATTCTTCCCTTTTGTTTCAGATGCACCTATTGTAGAGGTGAGAGTGTCTCCACCTCAACCTCCATATAAACAAGACCAGACACTTAGACTCAGCTGTACTGTGATCCGGAGCAACCCCCCTCCTCATAGATATAGCTGGTATAAAAATGAGCAGAGAGTGTCCTGGGGACAGATGTATGTTAAGACTCTGCAGCCTGAAGACAGTGGCTCTTACACCTGCTCCGCTGAAAACACTGTGTCCTCTGCAAAGTCAGGACCTCTGCAGATACATGTTGAGTGTGAGTCTCAGAACTGTCTCCCCTATGCATTTGAGAAAACAAACGTAAACAAGATGTTAAAGCTATACAACTGTGGCAAAGAGAGTGGGATGCTTCAACATAAATGAAATATTTTAACCAAATGATCTAAAAGAAAGGAGTGTCAGCGCCTGCAGATACTGCCACACAATCAGACCCTAGGCCCATGTTGGTCTGGTTAATGTATTTATCTGGATAGTTGTTGTAGATTTGATTGACAAAATGCCAGTTGATTTAATAAAAGGTCATGAGGAAACTGTATCTGTTGCAGACAAACCAAAGGAGACCAATATTGTAATTGTTGGTCAGAGCAGAGAAGTAGAAGTGGGTCGCTCTGTGACTCTCGAATGTAACAGTGATGCCAACCCTCCTCCTCACACATACGTCTGGTATAAAGACCGTCAGTATCTTCAGAGAAGAACTGAAAACAGACTGGAGCTGAAGAAAGTGCAGAGAGCAGACGGAGGCTGCTACAGCTGCACTGCTACCAACAAACATGGATCAGGACGCAGCACAGCCCTGTGTTTACAGGTGCTCTGTAAGTCACTCTGGGTCCTCACTCACTCTGACTATACTATACTAATGTGTGGTACATCTGAGTAGCTGGTTAATAATGGGTTTGTGTAAAATCCATTCTGTGTACAATTAGATTTGCTTATGTTTTACTCAATTAACAATTATTTGTTATTAACAGGTTTCAAATGCCAGTAGGCCGCTCTTTGAACCATAAAAATCAGATGAAACTACAGGCACCAGATTAATTTAGTTCAGAATAGAATGTTCAAATGAATTTAGTCAGCAATTAGTGAAACATTACAAACACAAGTAAAAGTAAGTCCAAGTAGTTTTTTAAAATTTATATACATTTTAAAGTGGATATTTTTATTTTTACTTCACTACATTTGAGAGAAGGTGTCTGTACTTTATACTTCACTACATTTTTGAACAGGAGTGAAAAGTATTTTTATTATTGTCTCAGACCTGCAGAATAAATGTTTCTGTTGAACAAAGTTTAGCACAAATCTTTATCAAAATACTACTACATTTGTATTCACTAGACCTCAAAATCTGTGTGAAATACTTCTACTTTGTACACTTTAAGTACATTTTTAAATTGATACTTTAATACTTTTACTTAAGTATTTTTCATGTGATAATTTTACGAGTATTTCTTTGCTCCAGTATCTGTACTTTTACTTACGTAACAGAACTGATACTTCCACTCCTGATCCTAAACAACGTCAGTGAGCACAAAGTGTGATGCCAGTATCATTTGAAAACTTGTACGATAACCTTAATTGTGTTAGTGTGTGATTATAGTGCTCCTCCCACCAGTCTGACTCTGTCCATGGACTCAGAGGCGACAGAGGGCCAGAATGTCTCCATCACATGTCGTGTGGACAGTTCTCCAGTGGCCACCCTGACCCTCAGCAGGACCTCACAGGGTTCTCCACTGGAGCTGCTCAGAGACACTGAGCACAACTCTCTGGTCTACTCTGTCACTGTGACCTCTGCCCATTCAGGAGAATACACCTGCTCCGCCCACAACAGTGTGGGGTCAGACAGCACCAAGAGGTCACTCACCGTCAAATGTGGGTCAAGTTGGATTTTACATGTTTCACAGTTAGGCCAGTCTGTATTTACTTTAATGACAATTAAGATTGACATTTGCATACATTTGCATGCTCTAAAAGATTCCTAAATGGGGTGAGACCGATAAGCCAAATGCAGATCTTAAGTTAAGTTTTATGTGCTCAGCATGACCAGATTTCTGTCATCTTATGGAGGGGTTCAGGAATCTCCATTGAAAAGTGTCTGGCTTCTTTAGTCACTCTCCATTTCCATCAGTACAGTATTGTGTGTCTGCAGATGCTCCTCAGAAGGTGAGAGTCCAGGCTGACCCAGGTCTGATGGTCAAAGAGAACACAACACTGACGTTAACCTGCAGCGCTCTGAGCCATCCTCCTGTGAGCTCAGTGACCTGGAGCAGGGGCCCCAAGGGGCAGGGGCCCCTTGTGCACACGGGGCCCACCTTCAGTGTGAGCTCAGTCAGTGTGAACGACAGTGGCCTCTACAGCTGCACCGCCCACAACCAGGTCGGACATGGAACATCTCCACCAGCTGAAGTTCTCGTCATGTGTGAGTATGCTTAAACAGGAATATTAGTATGGCACTAATGTGTGTGTGAATTCCACACTTAGTACGAGTGCCTTGTGCATGTTGAGTTGGTCCAAAGCAGGCTGTGGTGCTGAGAGCAGAGGAGGAGCAGGGCCCTGATGGGAGCAGCTCAGTGACTCTGAGCTGCAGCAGCCACAGCTTCCCCCCGGTCAGCCTCTACACCTGGTACAGGAGGACGGAGGGCGGAGAGCTCAAAGTGTCTGAGAACATCAACTACACTGTGCTGTCCACACAGCCTGGAGTCTACTACTGCACTGCCAAGAACCAGATCAGTGAGAGCAAGTCTGAGCCAGTCAGCCTCTTTCTACAGGGTAAGGGGAGACTATAACACAATAACAGTAACAACAAAACAATAGAAGATAAGGGTGTCATGGAAATCCAGGCATCATAAGTACGTATTTATGTGTTTGGTGCAGAGATTTAGATTGTTAAATGTGGAATTTGTCAACTGGACAAAAGTTTATTTGGTTGAATACGTTTTGCAGCTCATCTGGACAATTGAAGCTGCTTCTCCAAGAAGCAGCTTCAATTGTCCAGATGACAAATTGAATTTCTCCTTTTGCCATGGATTCTACCTGGACGACTGAGGAATTTTATACACAAATGTGGACATAGTTTACAAATAGCATTTATATATGAATTTCACTTAAAAAAAATAAAATAGTAAAATAAATAAGTGGCTTAATTTTACATTTACAAAACAGACGAAGCACGCACCACGCTGCCAGGGGAATCCCTGTTTACGCACCAGGAAGGGAGTTCCCCCGTTACGCTGCGTTCTGTGTGCTTCGGCTTTCTTTTTCCGCACTGTAAAATAGTTCCCACTCAAAATGACCAAGGCAAGCTCTCCGTGTTGATTTGTACATTTATTTGCACTCGATATGAATGCGCACTACACAGAAAGTAATTGGGAAAAGCATCGAGCAAATTAATTCCTTTTGGCCGAAATCTTTCTCTGGCGCCGTTGCCTCCAGTCTAACGCGGAGGAGCAGCAGCTGCGCGCGGCGGTCAGTGGCGACAGACTCGGACAATGGCTGAGTGACCAGGAAAACGCTTTCCATCACTTATTTTAGTCTCTGGACTGTGGGGAGATGCCCAAATTTGACCTGGGGGTGGCATATCCCTTTAACGTTCAAAAACCTCAGAAAGTGAAAATTTCATGCCATGGGACCTTTAAAAAAAGAAAACATTAAAGGTTCAAATGCTGCGCGTCCCATAAGAACTTCCATTCAAACCCTCATGGCTAAATAAGCGCAGAGTCAAAAAAAGTTACAAAAGTGCCGAAACGGGTCAAATTGAATCAATATAAAGTAATTCTCTACCGCTATAGCCTATGGCAAAACGTTCGGCTTTTATATAAACAAAAATAGAGTGGAAATTAACCTAAAGAGGCTCTTCTTGTTCGCACTGATCGCATTGTTTAAATGCTAGCGTTAGCAATAGCTTAGCTGCATTGTGAAAGGATTTCTGTGGAGCCGCAACAACGAGTCCTGCAGTGAGCAGCTGCACAGCGCGGTCCGCACAGAGCACAGCGCGATATGATCACCACATGAAAGCTGAATTAGTATTTAAACATGTCCTAAAGTCTATAAAGTCCATTTGATGAGGAAATATGATCATAATTATGACTCACCCCGTGTTGCAGTGTTTTCGGCGTATCTCCACATGTGTTGTATGTTTCGGAGCCAAATCGCACTCTGTACACGAGCTTCAGAGAAAAAGACGTGTCCCGAACCTGTCCCGAAGGTCTCCCGAACGTGTCATGTGTCCAAGTAGAAGTTAAAAGTCCATTTTCATGTCCATATTGTCTCAGTGCTGCTTACATATGCATGCGATCCTCACAGCTGATCAGCGTAAGGGGGAAAAACCCCTTCTGCGCTATGCAACAGGATTGGCGGGCGCGCGATCTTGGCGGATTATGTTGATTTATACACGCCCCCGTGTCATTCGCCAAAAACTAGCATTTTTTAAATTAAAAATGTATGTTTTTAACGTCACTAATGCTGTTATCTGAAACATGGAGAGGCTTCTTCATGATCTCAACTAGCACATTATGCAGAAAAACAAAAATCACAAATTTTGAGAAAAACAAAAAAACAAAAACTGCATTTTTTGAGAATCTGTATCTGCGACATGCGCCCTCAGCTTCTGTGGTGCGTCACATATATATATACAACGTTTTCTACGTTCACATTGAAACAAAATACGATGTAATGAAAACAATAACGATGCAGTCAAATGTTAAATCCAAACTATTATCATCTGACGTAGGTATTCTGCCACAAATCTAACATTACATGCTTAATTGGTTAAAATATACAATAAAACCAAAACACTGTTAAAATGTTACTTACTTGCATTGTCACTGTTGAAAACAACTCCACCTCTGCCTCTGGATGCTCAGGATATTCTTCAAAAATTTTCACTTTCCTTGGCTTAACCATGACTGCGTGCACATGGTAAACTCCAAACCGATTGGTCTGGTTTTTTCACACTTGCTCGGCGGGTGGTCTGTCGTCCAATCCGAGTGCACATGCATGTCGCGCAATCAGATTCAGGTCAGCGATACCGCACATGTTTTAATCATGTTCTGCCTTGTTGTTTTTTGTTGCTTGCATCTTTTGTGCCACAAATAAAGGCATTAAATTTGTAGCTATGGGTTTATCGTTCATGTATGTAAGGTCTGGGGAAAATTTCACAAACACCCTTTCATTTTGTATGTCTTTGTAATGCTTATCTTAAATTCTGTTGTCTCTTCCACTCTGTTTTGTCCCGTCTGAGTGAACAACTTAAAGTGATACTCCGGGATTTTTGACATAGGGTCCAATTTTCTAGTTAGCCAGCGTGTAGGATATGTGTAGAGAAAGTTATTTTGCGATTTCATGCAGTATTTGTAAAATCTGAGTTGGCTGTTGCTAAGCTAGCGAAAGTGAACGTCCTGCAGCTAGCCAGCCACTAAAATAGACATACCCAGTACAAAACAAACACCCAAACAAATCAGTTATTATGCCAGGGTATCGATTTAAATATCTGTGTTGATATAATAAGATTTTGAATGAAACGGACCTTGCTTCAAACGACTTAATTGACGCATATTGGGGGACTAGTTTCTAAGCAGCGGCGGAATTTTACTTCTCCCTCGTCAATTCATCAGCAGCAGTTGTCATTATTACAAAGAGTAGAGACTGGAGGCATGCATTACACACGTTGGTGAGTAACAGAAACAGGAGGCCTAACTTAGAAGATGTGAGTATAATCATCTCACTGATTTTGCAACTGGCCAAACGCTCCTACATTCAACATTTTTTTCTGGCACACCACTTACCGCATTGATAACTGGCCATTAGGTCCAGCAGGTCTAGGTCGTTTCTTCCAATTTATCTTTTCGACGCAGAAGAATGTCTCCAGTACGCCACGATTGAGATGGGGCAAGAAGTCCTGGTGCTCTGTTATGCAGACATCATTGGAAGTGCTATGGCCACCAGACACATCTAGACTTCGAAACGAAGTATCTAGCTCCAGCTCTTGCATTTGTGGGATAACTAAGTCCCACTCCCTGCAGCAAAAACATTCATCCTCGTTCTCCATAACTTCGCAATTTCGGCACTGACACCACCAACTCTCGGTTCTTCTGTCCCGGCTTTCTGCTGCAGCTTCGGCGGCGGCTGCATTTGCAGACGCGCTCTCTTGTTCTCTTGCTCTTTGTAAATCCATCTCTTTCAATTCTTCGTCCGTATACTCCGGCTCATACAAGTATGGTTCACTGGAAAAATGCAACTGCTCTTCCTCCTCATCAAAATAATCGGGCTCGCCAAACATTGCCATACTTTCAACAGGCTCCGTGTGCTCACTTTTACAGTTGCGAGGTTGCTAGTAAACAAACTATTAGAGCCGGTCGGATTGGGACATGCGGGTGATATCAATCCGCGGCTGTCAAGCTTTCAATGAGGAAGTACGAATTGCTGATGATGATCAAAGGAATACATGCTTGGTTTACTTCCTTAATCATTCTATCAACACAGATATGTACATCGATACCCTGGCATAATAACTGATTTGTTTGGGTGTTTGTTTTGTACTGGGTATGTCTATTTTAGTGGCTGGCTAGCTGCAGGACGTTCACTTTCGCTAGCTTAGCAACAGCCAACTCAGATTTTACAAAGACTGCATGAAATCGCAAAATAACTTTCTCTACACATATCCTACACGCTGGCTAACTAGAAAATTGGACCCTATGTCAAAAATCCCGGAGTATCACTTTAAGTCAATTTCCACACTGATTTTAATATTTACGTTTTTAATATTTAAGTTATACAACAGTTTTTAAAAAAACACACTCTCTTCTGATACTATGAGGTTACAATAGATAACTCAAAATGTTTGTAAAAGTACCCTGTGCATTATTTCAAAAGTTCAAAACTCCATGCACAGCTTCCAGGTGCTGGTAACAACAGGAACATTGAATAATCCCAGAAAAAGACGAAAGTTACCGCATATTCTTATTCCTTTATCGGGCTTTGAGCAAACAACGCGTTTCGATTCAACGTTATGTCCATAGTCCCGAAATGGTGGAAGATGGGACTTGTTGGCGCCGTGAAGAACGCTGTCGTAATGCGGGCAAGCACTACGGTCTTGACAGCTCTCCCGTTGTTCTTTCTTGCCGTGGCACACGCCGCCCTGGCGTTTTTCCACTTGATTTTGATTTGACACACACTTTATTGGGCTAAGAGCAAACAACGCGTTTCGATTTTACCTGGCGAAACGCGTTGTTCGCGCTAAGCCCAATAAAGGAATAAGTAAAGTCAAGCGAGTGTGCGGTAAACTCCTTTTCTGGAATTGCCCTGTGCGTTACGTTCATAGTCCAGATATGGTGGAAGATGGGGCTTATTGGTGCCGTGAAGTACCGCTGTCCTGAGCCATCGTAATGCGCTCTCCCGGTGTTCTTCTTGGCTGTGGCGTGCGCTGCCCTGGGGTTTTTCCATTTGATTTTGATTTGCTCAGGCGTCCGAACAAAACCTGCCTGCTCCATCTTCAACGCTATCTTCTGATAAAGACTAGCGTTTCTTGTGCGCCGTCCGTCCATAAAGCTTTAAATGTTTATCTCTCGCACCTGGTGCAGCATGAACTGTTAGTCTGTCCAGTAGTGCGTGCTTGTTGCTTTCTTCGCAGCCATATTTTCGTCTGAAACAACAATTGGTGCTTGGTACTGAGGCACCCCTACCACTCTTACAACTTAAATTCCTGAAATTCCTGGCGCCCATGCGCAGTATGCTAATCCAATACGAAATCGTTCACATGACGACTCCAAGTGGTTTGCAAACGGCCCAGGCCAGGGGTTTCTGGGGGATGGGGCAGACCAATCCCAATCCAAACCAATCTCTGTGCACATGGGGCCATTACGACCCCAATCAGTTTGCAAATGGTTTGGAGTTTACCATGTGCACGCAGTCCATGTCACTTCTAGCTAACGTGTTAGACCGTGTCACTTCTAGCTAACGTGTTAGACCGTGTCACTTCTAGCTAACGTGTTAGACCATGTAACTTCTAGCTAACGTGTTAGACCATGTTACTTCTAGCTAACATAGATCATTTCCAGCACTCAAAACTCCATTTTTCTCATCTGACTCTGGGAGAAGCAAAAGAAGATGCTCCCTCTGTCTGACAGGGAGATACCATGAAAACACAATGAAAACAACATAGGAAAAAACAAAACTCAGAGAAGAACATTACATTTACTTGACATTTAAAATTAAATAATACTATTAGCCATAAATTAACCCTGTGTTACACTTGCTAATACTTGTATTACATATTTATTTTTAAATATTTGCATAGTGGTTTTGGATTGTTTTTATTTATTTCATAAAATAACTAAATTAGCTGAGGAGTTGATGGTGTTTCTTCTCTGCAGAAAGCTTTGTGAAATACATTCGCCTGGCTCTGGTGCCCCTGCTGATCATCTCAAGTGCTTTCATTGTTTACAGGTACCATAAGAGATTATATTGAATAATGTTATAGGATTGCATTTTTTTAATAAAGGCAGTTAAACACAACAGATGAAACTGAGTTTGCATTAAATACAAATTACAAAACAAAACCAAAGTGGCATGACAGAATTTTATCTTCTCTAATATCAGATTCTCCAATCAAGTGTCTCTAATTGTGTTTTGTTTTTCAGACTCAAAATAAAGAGATCAGTTGAAGAGGTAAGAACGAACAAGTGCTGGTGGAGGAGTTGTTCAAAGGCTGTGGTAATACTTTCTATATCCAGATGTATGACACAGTAATAATTTTTATTTCTCAAAAATATTTAAACGAATAGTGCAGATAGTTTGGCCCTTTGTCTCTTAAACTGATTAAATGTGTTGTATGACAGTCTTCTTTAGTATGGAGCCATTTGTGGTCATTACATTTTCACTGATTTATTTCAGTAAGTTGCAAAAACCTAGGGACATTTTAAAGAGTGGTTAAAACCTAACCCTAACCCATAAAAAAATAAAAGCCTCACAGGAAGTTATAATTACAAGTTTAATAGTCATAATTATGAGTTTTAAAGTCGTCATTATTTTCTTTATTTATTTAGTTTTCAGTGGGACAGTGTACATTAATCAACTGTTTAAATTATAGTAATGAAAATGTACCTGAATTAGACAAAAGTTGAGTTTAAAGGTCATAATTATGAGTTTTAAAATCATAATTACAAGTTTAAATGTCATAATTACAAGTTTTCAAATTTACCATGCAAGTGTATGCACTGGTATGACCATTTTCCTGGAGAAGCCACCAGGAGGTCAGGACTTTCAGATTACATCAACACAACATTATGTAGGCCAATAATATTTCATAAAGATGAGGGACAAAATAATTATTTTAAAAATAATTTGTAACAATATATTTGTGTTTATATATAGCAAATACGACCACAGATTATACAGGCTGTGGGTCCAATATATTTCTTTATGACTATCATGTAATCAATAGCAAACTTGTCCCCCCTGAGAGTATGACTTCATGTACTGTAGAATCTGAAAACCACCAACACAAACTTGATATAAGGAAACAAGACTTAAAAGTGTTATTACCATCATGTGTTGAGGGACGATGGCATAGCTCCAGAGGCTGTTCAGAGGACGTCCATGCAGAGACACCTGGAAGGAGAGATGTCCCACGACCTCAGCAGAGAGCAGACGTGATGTGAGCAAAAACAGACCAAGAGAATGCATAAACACAATGTCTGATAGTATTCACTCTGTTTAGATGCTGTTAACTTGTCTTTATGTGTTGACAGGAACAGTACATCCAGTGCCAATGCCACTGTGAACCCCCCCAGAGATAAACGGGTACGTATTTAAGAACAGAGCAATTATGAGAAGGTCCCTTTAGCAAGTAGAAGAGATGGGACAAGATCTCGTGAGATAAAATTACCACAAGATTGTGCACTCTTGAGGAAATTGATCTTGTGAGAATGTTTTTGTTCCCACGTGTACATTTGGTGTGAGCCAGATTAGTTTACATTTGGACAAACATAAACCTTTACATTAAGGGTTAAATGCTGATGAGTTTCATCTCTTTAGAAGTTGCGCTACAATGAACATTTGAAATAAAAATAAATCAGAAATTGTAAAGCCAAAATTGAGAACTAGATTGCACACTGCATTATTATAAATTAAATCTTGTCCCACCTCGACTAAGTCGAACTGTTTATGTGGTGTGTGAAGGGCTTGGTTTAGAGAAAAAGTTACACATTGCAGCTTTAAAGACTGTCTCGGAAACCTTTGTATTATTTTGTGTTTCAGGAAGAAGGAGATGTCTATGAGAATGTTCCAAAAAAGGCGGATTGTTCAGCTGCAGCAGACAGCAGTGAGGATGAGGTGGATGTGAGTTACCCCGAGGTGAACTTCAGGAGCAAAGTGCGGAGCCGAGTGACCACAGCAGAGGAGGAATACTAAGTGCTCAACTTCTAAAGATACTTAGGATCTATTGGCTCTGTGCGCAGAAGTAGGCCGGATCATGGAGGCAGCAAGTCAAGAAAAATCCAACCCAACTGTTTTTATGTGTAAAATACTTTAGTTTGTGGTGTCGTTTATGACTCAAAATTAAAAGAGAAGTGTTCTCCATCTAAGTCTGTTGAAGTCTCTCCTGGTTGAATCTCTGTGGGGGTCTCTTGAATCATTGCTTTACTGTGTGGTCATTTTGTATTAACTCTGCCTTTCACACAGCTTTTCAATTGTGTTTTGTTTTATTTTGGGGGGATTTATTCTTATTGTATGCATCTGAAATAAAGATATTTCCATTAAAGTGGTTTGTCTCACAATTTATTAAAAATACAGACAGCCAGTTTGGGTTTAAGGCTCTGCTGGGCACAGACGTGTGTGTGTGTGTGTGTGTGTGTGTGTGCTCTCAAAGAGATTCTTGATAAATACAAGAGGCAGAACTCATCAGTTTTTATGTGTTTTTAGATCCATCCAAAGCATTCGACAGGGTGAATCACCAGAAGTTATTTATGAACTTGATTCAGAAGGGTGTAACCAAATACATTGTGTGCATTTTGATGTATTGGTATGCACAGCAGACAATGCAGATTAAGTAGGGAAACAGTGTGTCTGCCCAGTTTATGGTCAGCAATGAGGTCAGACGGGGGGGATTCTGTCCCCAGTTTTATTTAATTTGTCTGTGAACTGTCAACAAAGCTTAAAACATGTAAAACTGATTGTGTGGCTGGAAATCTTGTTGTGAATCATTTAATGTATGCAGATGACCTGGTCATTTTTAGTCCGAGCACCACTGGTCTCCAGCAGCTACTCAACATCTGTTCATCTTATGGTGTGGAGCATGATATAAAGTATAATGCAACCAAGAGTCATGATCTGTAGGACCAGAGAAGACAAGCACATGAGAGATCCTGACTTTTGCCTGTTGAATGTTGTGTTGACTGTTACAACAAAACTGAAATATCTTGGGCATGTCATCACTGCGGACATGGCAGATGAGGATGATCTGTATAGACAATGTAGGATGCTCTATGCTCAGGCAAATACTCTTATGTGTAAGTTTGCCCCCCTCTGGATTAATTACAAAAAAGCCAGTTTGCAAAGACTGCAGGTGGCCTACAGTGACGCTTTGCAGGTGCTTTTGAGGAGGCCACGATGGACGAGTGCGACTGACATGTTTGTTGCTGCACTCTCTCTCTACACTCTGCAAGCTGTACTAAGAACTTACATAAAGAACATCAATGTTTATTGTTTTGTATTGTCACTGTCCTTGTCTGTTTTAAAAAATGGACCATGAGTCCGGAATAAAGATGAACTGAATTGAATTGTATTGTTATGTCGATCTTTGGTTTAACTATAACTTTTGCACATAGTAATACACTTTATCACACACACATAGTCACATATAGTTATTAGTGTCACTATCGCTTGTGTTATGGGGCAGGCTAATCACACATACCACACCCTGATACAATTTAGGACATTTTCTCATGTCACATTTAAAGAGGAAGTCTCCTGTCTCAGTGGAGGACTACATTAATGTACTGCTGGTGTATTGATCGTTAACTTTCTACTCTGAACAAAGGCTTCGAGGGTAAGTCACTTTTTTTATTGATTAGTGGAACACAGAATTTACATACTATTTTGAGTCCATATATTAAACACTGATACTTTGCTGATACTAAATAAACACTTATATTAAAATACACGAGTCAAAAGAATAAACAATAAATATATAATAAGCAATAAATCAGCTCATCAACTCTTACCACTCTAATATTAGCTTTACTTATCCATAATTAAATGTATTTTAGTTTATGTATTTTGCAGAAGTGGAAAAAAGCTCTTGTAACGTCTTTGGCAATGATCTTAAACAATTATTATATATACTGTATGTATAATGTTCAATATACTGACAACTACGTGACCCAGATAACTGCTCTCAGTCAAATACTGTGGGACATGTAAAGAATATTGTTCCAATAAACCACATTTAATATTAGGAATTTCTTATTTGAGGCAACAAAAACAACTGGCACTACCACACACGATGCAAATGTGAGGGTACTTCCAAACGACATGCACCAGTGTTTCCACAAAGGGATTTATTTCATTGATTTATTAGCGTGAGAATCGTGTTTGTTTCTGGTGTAAGCGTCAGAGACCATGAATCTGAAATGTAAAATCACAAGGATTTATGGAGCATCACAGAGGTAAAGTGAGAGCGCAGCTACATACACTCCAGAGAGGACAGTGTGTGTGTGTGTGTGTGTGTGTGTGTGTGTGTGTGTGTGTGTGTGTGTGTGTGTGTGTAGGTGTGTGTGTGTTTACAGCTGTTACAGTGTAAACACACACACACATTAATGCTAACATTGCACACACATAAGCATTAGTACATGAAGATAAAAGTGTGATAGTAAAGTGCATTGCTAAATGTGGATTCTGAGCTTCACAGAACATGTGTTGTATTTCCAGTGTGAACAGGAGGGAGGCTGGACGATGAGGACACTTCCAATCAGCTGTCTCATTCTTCTTGTGACAGGTATAACACAGTGATCGTCTGTGTGGTTGTCACTGAGTAAAAGTAATTTTTTTTTTTTTTCCATCAGCTGTTCCATGTTACTCAAACAGTTATGCTGAAATAGAAACGACCTCACTGACTGCCTTTGTGGGGACATGTGTGGAGATCAGATGTAAAGTCACTGGAGAATTACCTGATGAAGATGCTCTGTGGTTCTGGATGAAGGATGGAAAGTGGGATAAAGACAAACTCAGTGGCACCATTGTTTACAGTAACAAGCCCACAGAACGGCCCATCAGTCCACAGTTTAGAGGTCGAGTCACTTACACTGGATCTACACGATTAGAGAATAGAGCCTCATCCTCCAGTAATCCATCATGCAGTGTTTCAATCTGTGATCTAACAGAACAGGACAGAGGATGGTATTTTTTCAGATATATCTCTAAGGAGCGGAAATTTAAATGGACTACAAATTATGCTTTCATTTCAGTCACAGGCAAGTTCATCCACTCTCACTCTTTCATTTAGAATCATGGATGATGATTGTGTTTGTAGATTTTATTTGTAGTTTAGATTTTGTTTTGTTTAGTCTTTTTGGTTAATGTTTTTCATATATTTTAGGAGTAAATTATAATCACAAATAAAACTTCTTTCTCTTCTCAGAAAAACCATGTGCAATCACATTCAACAAACCAGCACCTGTGCAAGAGGCTCAAACAATCACTCTGACATGTTCTACTCCAAGATCATGTTCTGAATACTTGGAAATTCAAACTGTTCCTCCGTCTGATTTAGAAACATCTCAGTCTATATATAGTTATTCTGCTACTGCATCCTACAGAGCCACATGGAGGGACGACGGCAAAGAGTTCACCTGTCAAACACGAGGAAACACGGACCCACAACTGATGAAGAAGACTACGATCTCAGTGGAGTGTAAGTTTAGACTTGGACTGGTCCTTTAACAAGTGCAGTTGACCAAAGACATATGACATTTAGGACACTGCATAATTGTGATATATCTATATTTATGTAGATGGTCCCCGTGTACCACAGGCAGTAATGAGCTCCACTAATGTTAAAGAGGGTCATTCTGTAACTTTGACTTGTTCGGCCGAAGTCAGTCTTTACCTGGAACAAGAACAATCAGAGGTCCTCCTCTCACATTGGAGCCATTTGGGAAATTGACTCAGCTCAGATTGAACACAGTGGAGAGTATGTTTGTACTGCTCAAAACAAACATGGGACAGAAAGATCCAACTCTGTCCACATCGATGTTCAGTGTAAGACACATTTACAACAAAGTCATTATGTACTTGAATTGGTTCATATCAGATGCACCTATTGTAGAGGTGAGAGTGTCTCCACCTCAACCTCCATATAAACAAGACCAGACACTTAGACTCAGCTGCACTGTGATCCGGAGCAACCCCCCTCCTCATAGATATAGCTGGTATAAAAATGAGCAGAGAGTGTCCTGGAGACAGACGTATGTTAAGACTCTGCAGCCTGAAGACAGTGGCTCTTACACCTGCTCCGCTGAAAACACTGTGTCCTCTGCCAAGTCAGGACCTCTGCAGATACATGTTGAGTGTGAGTCTCAGGACTGTCTCCCCTATGCATTTGAGAAAACAAACGTAAACAAGATGTTAAACTATACAACTGTGGCAAAGAGAGTGGGATGCTTCAACATAAGTGAAATATTTTAACCAAATGATCTAAAAGAAAGGAGTGTCAGCGCCTGCAGATACTGCCACACAATCAAACCCTAGGCCCATTTTGGTCTGGTTAATGTATTTATCTGGATAGTTGTTGGTAGATTTGATTGACAAAATGCCAGTTGATTTAATAAAAGGTAATGAGGAAACTGTATCTGTTGCAGACAAACCAAAGGACACCAATATTGTAATTGTTGGTCAGAGCAGAGAAGTAGAAGTGGGTCGCTCTGTGACTCTCAAATGTAACAGTGATGCCAACCCTCCTCCTCACACATACGTCTGGAATAAAGACCGTCAGTATCTTCAGAGAAGAACTGAAAACAGACTGGAGCTGAAGAAAGTGCAGAGAGCAGACGGAGGCTGCTACAGCTGCACTGCTACCAACAAACATGGATCAGGACGCAGCACAGCCCTGTGTTTACAGGTGCTCTGTAAGTCACTCTGGGTCCTCACTCACTCTGACTATACTATACTAATGTGTGGTACATCTGAGTAGCTGGTTAATAATGGCTTTGTGTAAAATCCATTCTGTGTACAATTAGATTTGCTTATGTTTTACTCAATTAACAATTATTTGTTATTAACAGGTTTCAAATGCCAGTAGGCCGCTCTTTCAACCATAAAAATCAGATGAAACTACAGGCACCAGATTAATTTAGTTCAGAATAGAATGTTCAAATGAATTTAGTCAGCAATTAGTGAAACATTACAAACACAAGTAAAAGTAAGTCCAAGTAGTAAAATAACATATATATTTTTTTATTTATATACATTTTAAAGTGGATATTTTTATTTTTACTTCACTACATTTGAGAGAAGGTGTCTGTACTTTATACTTCACTACATTTTTGCACAGGAGTGAAAAGTATTTTTATTATTGTCTCAGACCTGCAGAATAAATGTTTCTGTTGAACAAAGTTTAGCACAAATCTTTATCAAAATACTACTACATTTGTATTCACTAGACCTCAAAATCTGTGTGAAATACTTCTACTTTGTACACTTTAAGTACATTTTTAAATTGATACTTTAATACTTTTACCTAAGTATTTTTCATGTGATAATTTTACGAGTATTTCTTTGCTCCAGTATCTGTACTTTTACTTACGTAACAGAACTGATACTTCCACTCCTGATCCTAAACAACGTCTGTCAGTGAGCACAAAGTGTGATGCCAGTATCATTTGAAAACTTGTACGATAACCTTAATTCTGTTAGTGTGTGATTATAGTGTTCCCTCCACAGCTCCTCCCACCAGTCTGACTCTGTCCATGGACTCAGAGGCGACAGAGGGCCAGAATGTCTCCATCACATGTCGTGTGGACAGTTCTCCAGTGGCCACCCTGACCCTCAGCAGGACCTCACAGGGTTCTCCACTGGAGCTGCTCAGAGACACTGAGCACAACTCTCTGGTCTACTCTGTCACTGTGACCTCTGCCCATTCAGGAGAATACACCTGCTCCGCCCACAACAGTGTGGGGTCAGACAGCACCAAGAGGTCACTCACCGTCAAATGTGGGTCAAGTTGGGTTTTACATGTTTCACAGTTAGGCCAGTCTGTATTTACTTTAATGACAATTAAGACTGACATTTGCATACATTTGCATGCTCTAAAAGATTCCTAAATGGGGTGAGACCGATAAGCCAAATGCAGATCTTAAGTTAAGTTTTATGTGCTCAGTATGACCAGATTTCTGTCATCTTATGGAGGGGTTCAGAAATCTCCATTGAAAAGTGTCTGGCTTCTTTAGTCACTCTCCATTTCCATCAGTACAGTATTGTGTGTCTGCAGATGCTCCTCAGAAGGTGAGAGTCCAGGCTGACCCAGGTCTGATGGTCAAAGAGAACACAACACTGACGTTAACCTGCAGCGCTCTGAGCCATCCTCCTGTGAGCTCAGTGACCTGGAGCAGGGGCCCCAAGGGGCAGGGGCCCCTTGTGCACACGGGGCCCACCTTCAGTGTGAGCTCAGTCAGTGTGAACGACAGTGGCCTCTACAGCTGCACCGCCCACAACCAGGTCGGACATGGAACATCTCCACCAGCTGAAGTTCTCGTCATGTGTGAGTATGCTTAAACAGGAATATTAGTATGGCACTAATGTGTGTGTGAATTCCACACTTAGTACGAGTGCCTTGTGCATGTTGAGTTGGTCCAAAGCAGGCTGTGGTGCTGAGAGCAGAGGAGGAGCAGGGCCCTGATGGGAGCAGCTCAGTGACTCTGAGCTGCAGCAGCCACAGCTTCCCCCCGGTCAGCCTCTACACCTGGTACAGGAGGACGGAGGGCGGAGAGCTCAAAGTGTCTGAGAAAATCAACTACACTGTGCTGTCCACACAGCCTGGAGTCTACTACTGCACTGCCAAGAACCAGATCAGTGAGAGCAAGTCTGAGCCAGTCAGCCTCTTTCTACAGGGTAAGGGGAGACTATAACACAATAACAGTAACAACAAAACAATAGAAGATAAGGG
>JAVJIX010000070.1:2195000-2245000 GCA_036785185.1 Paratrypauchen microcephalus
CTGGTTTAGACCCGGTTTAGATCTGGTTTAGTCTTGGCTTAGTCCTGGTTTGGACCTGGTTTAGTCCTGGTTTAGACCTGGTTTAGTCTTGGTTTAGTCCTGGTTTAAACCTGGTTTAGTCCTGGTTTAGACCTGGTTTAGTCCTGGTTTAGTCCTGGTTTAGTCCTGGTTTAGTGCCGAAATAGATCCAGAAATAATCTGATAATATGACTCACCCATAAGAATGCGGTCAGATCCATTCTAACAGTTTGCCGTGTTGTCTTTAATAATCCGGAGCTCCGGAGAAAAGGACATAATCCCGAACGTGTCCCGAGGCGAGAGTTCCTTCTTACGTAGCATTAACGTAGCAAGTTAAGGAATCTTCTTCTCTTAGAAATGCCGCGTAAATATCAGGCTCACAGCTGATCGGCGAACAGGCGCAAACACAACAGCAGCAATCGTCATGATTGGCGGGAGCGCGATCGGTGCGTAATTATGCTGCAATATGATTGGAAGCTGGAGCACACTGGCCATTTTGACTTAAAAACGGCGAAATTCGCCAAAAGTTTAGGGATTTTCATGCCTGATTGATAAAATGCCATAAGGGATGGAAGAAGGGATGCCCGTTTTAGAAGAGGGATGATTTTGACTATTTTTTCCCACAGGGGGATGCCATCACCCCCCCATCCCCCCTCAACTCGAGTACTGCTCCTACCAATGAATCAAGACAAAGAAATGACTCATATTCACACATAACATGACTGAAGCAGGACATTTAGGGCCTGTCAGTATCAAAGCGTTAATATTAGCGATCTTACCTGTAAATGTTTCTTGAGATTGGAAGTAGAATCCTTGGACATTGACAGGTGTTTAACCGCTGGAAGGCACAATTTGCACTGCACTGTGATGTTGTTCCCTTTGTCTTCTTCAAAAATAAAATTCTCCCTAAATTTCCACCTGCTAAATGCGTTTTTTGAAACCATGCCCGCTGCAAATTTAGTCCGTAGTGCGCGACCTGCGTGAAGTTCAGTGCAAGCCGCTGCAAGTTTGTTTCACAGAGCGCACGCGGCGCCTTCCCTACATATGACCTCCGGCTTTAAATGAAAAAATGAAATAACATAAAATGCTTTCAAATTGTAATCCTGCTAAGTAATCCCCATTTTCACTAAATGTACCTGTAATCTGAGTTCGTCTTTTTCTTTGTAACTGTAGGGGAATACAGTTACCTTTTTTTTGTATCCTTTTACTTAACGCCGTTCCATGTAATCCGTTACTCCCCAAGCCTGCCTAAAAATAGCAATAAGTTCACATATTTGTGCAGAGAAACACAAATCTATTACAGATTGCTGTTTCTTCAGTCCCAGCAATAATTCGTTTATCTTCTGTCTTCTCAATTCTCCGTTCACGTTACTGTATAGTTCGAAATGCCGTGTCTCGTAGTGGCGTTTAAGATTATATTCCTTGAGCACCACCACTTGTTGCAAACACACTGAGCGTACAGGTTTCCCATTCACCTCCGAGAACAAATAGGAATTAGTCAATTTTTCTTGGGAAATCCTGTACTCGGCGTCATATTTGTCATTTTGCTGATGAGGGTGTCACGGTGAACAATCCAAAAGATGGTCCTTTAAGAGCGTTTGGAAAGAGGCAAGTTTTCATTTGTGCTCCTCTGGTGGGAGGGGCCACGCACAGAGGAGCAGAAAAGCATCAGAAAATTACTAATATTTTAATAGAAAATTTAAATATAATTAGAATATTTTAATACAAAATCAGCCGAGGGCCAGATTAAAGGTCTTGGAGGGCCGGATCTGGCCCCCAGGCCGCATGTTTGACACCCCTGCTTTAGCAAGTAGAAGAGATGGGACAAGATCGCGTGAGATAAAATCACCACAAGATTATGCACATAAAAGGAAATTGATCTTTGAGATTTTTTGTCCCCGTGTCCACATTTGGATTCAACAAAAAAGGGTTAAATTCTCATGTGTTCCAAAAAGGCATGCTACAGTAACGTTTTCTCTAGCAAGAACCACGCCACAACGATGAAATACCATAAAGATATTTAATGACGGTGGGTAGATGTGATGGCTGGGGGGAGACTTAGGGTGGGGGCTCCGTCTCCAATCCCCTCCTTAAAGGTGATGTCTTCAGGTTGAAGGATGGACGGGAGGGAGGGGGTCGAGAGAGCTGGCGTGGACGGTGTTGTCGGGATAGGCTGTATAAATAGGGCTTCTGGGTAACTGAAGGCGTGGTCGAGATGAGCTGTGGTTGGCCGGCGAGGAGGTTGAGGCGTGGTCATCAACATTCTCTGGGGGCGTGATGCTAATTGTGGGCACTGCTCTGTCTGAGGCTTTGCTACTCAAATTATACTTTAATCTGAGCTTTATTTTAACCCAATCTGACCATAAAGAACTGACTTAGCTTGAAATACAACAGGCAATTTGTGCTGCTAAACAAGTCTCTCTTAAATAACATTGCAGGCACGAGGTAGCTAGAATTAGCCGACAGTTTTTCAGTTAATCACTCTCATCTTTTTGTTGGAAATCAAACTCCTAAACAGGACCCTAAATTCTTGTAATGATCAAAGGCTTCAGAAAATGTGTTGTTTAAATCCAATTTATATATTTTTTCTTGTGTTTTCAGAGAATCTTAAAAAAATGTTTTGGTAGTTATTACTAATGTGTGCATAGTGTCACCATGGTAACTGCTGAACATATCCACCATAGGCATACGGGCAGGTATCCCCAGCGTGATGTCACTGCAAAGTATCAATTCTAAATGATGTAAAAGCTCATCTTGTCTCAATCTTGTGGAACCTAATCTTCTAGTCTCATCCCACCTCAACCAAACTGTCTATGTGGTCTGTGTGAGCATCATGTTGCTAACATTCAAACTTGCTTTTTTAAATTATTATTATTATTGCTGTTGTACATTGTGTTTTTAACCCAAAAGAGTTGAAATACTGAGACAGAGGGCTTCTAGATAATATTTACAACTGATCATTTTAGGATTTAATAATGCATCCGCCTTTGTTATAAAACACATTTTTTGTGTTTTTGAGTCTGTTTAAGTCCAGTTAACAGTTACCAGATTATGATTATTTCATTAGTCAACGATTATCTGATTAATACCACCTTACCACAATTTGTACCCTCTCATGTTTTTCACTTATGTTCAAAAATTCCTTTTTATAATACATTTAGTGTCAGTAGATCTTTCTATATATCTTTGTTTCTGTAGTGATTGACAGGAAATATCCTGTACCGTAATGTCAGCTCTCATATTAGAGTACTTACGGTAGCTCTAGTAACCAGTCACGCAGTGCATGCTTGTTCAGTTGTAGTCGAGTATCTGGAAGTAAAAAGACGACTCACCGTGCTCCAGTCTCCATGTCTCATTCTTTCCCCACAAATACCACATTGGCGACGAGGAAATGCAATGAAAGAATCCACGACGGGAGTGTGTAAGGACACTTTCCAGTGAAAGAAATTCGCCCAAGCTGCAGCAGTTCGTCTGTTTTCAAGCTTTGAAAGACACCGAGTTTGCTAACCTGTGCTCCAGCCGTCTTAGCCAGAGAAGTTAAGTTTGGAAGAGCAAGGGCGCCATTTTGTGGGTGAGTTACGGAATTGAAATGAAAAGTTCGTCTTGGACAAAGGACGAAGAACAAAGAAACTGACTGTAAATGGAAAGACTGTAAATGAAAGATTGTGGATGACAACGGAGTTAACTGAAGAATTCTACTGAAAAGGGGGAAATTGTAATGTGAAAGAAAATGGCGATGATAGGAAAAGTGCCTGAATTTGACAGCAAGAAAGAGGATTTTGATTCCTACTTGGAACGTTTTGAAAGATGGCTATCTGCAAACGAAATAGCAGCTGGAAAGAAAGCTGATGTGTTTCTCATTGTGCTAGGTGCAGCTGAATATGGACTGTTGAAAAATCTAATTGCTCCAAGTAAAGTTTCTGACAAGACATACAAGGAAATTACCGATGCATTATCTCTGCATTTCAAGCCAAAGCCTATTTTGATTGCAGAGCGCTTCAGATTTTACAAAAGACAACAGAAGGCAGGTGAAACAGTGACTGAATATATTCTTGCACTTAAGAAATTAGCAAGCACATGTGACTTTGGACAATTTTTGAATGATGCAATGAGAGATCAGTTTGTCTGCGGTCTTTCAGGGGAAGAATATCACAAACGACTTTTAGCAGTCAAAGACCTTACTTTCAAAAGGGCACAAGACATTGCACTTGCTCACGAATTGGCAATGAAAGACACAAAAGAATTGAGGGAGCATGTTGAGAAACCAAAAGGAGAAGTTAATAAAGTCTCCAATGCTGCAAGTGAAAGCAGGGCTTACAAAAAGACAAGTAATGCACGTCGAAGCCACAAGGGGGAGCCAAGAGCTAAACAGCATTCCTCTAGAGAGAAAAAGCAATGCTATAGATGTGGAAAAGACAATCATCAGCCAAATGAATGCTTCTACCGAACTGAATCCTGCCACGGCTGTGGAAAAGTCGGACATCTGAAAAGAGTCTGCAAGAAAAAACAAAATGACAAGGCACAATTGGTAACTGCAAATGGCGAAACAGATAATTCAGATGAATGTGAGGACGATGAACTGGGCTTGTACACAGTGTACACTGCTCAAGGAAATAAAGATGGAATTTTTGCAGAATTAGAATTGATGGGGAAAGCCGTGAAAATGCAAGTGGATACGGGAGCTTCGGTGTCTTTGATTCCAGAGTGTCTCTATGATGAACATCTGAAGAGCCGTCCTCTGCAGCCTGCTGCCATTCGCCTGTCGTCATACACGGGTGACTCAATACCTGTGTTGGGAAAAATCCAAGTGCCAGTGAAACATGAAGGACAAGAGTGGAAACTGCCTCTTGTTGTGGTAAAGGGCAACAAACCGCCATTACTGGGAAGAAATTGGCTGCGACATATCAAGCTGAACTGGGGAAAAATCTTCAGTCTTGAGGAAAACAAAGGAAAGGAACACCTCTCACTGCCAGGAATCATAGGAAAGCACAAAGAGCTGTTCAAGGAAGGCTATGGAAAGATCAAAGATTTCAAAGCAACGGTAAGAGTGCAAAAAGATGCCAAGCCTATCTTCCACAAGCCACGCACAGTGCCTTATGCATTGCGGGAACCGGTGGAGAAAGAGCTTGAACGCCTTCAGAAGAATGGCATTGTCACTCAAGTGGAAAGGAGTGATTGGGCTGCGCCTATTGTCGTAGTGCCAAAGAAAGACAAAACAGTGAGATTATGTGGTGACTACAAAGTGACTGTAAATCGATGCATACTGCCGGAAGAGTATCCTCTTCCCAATGCTGAGGATCTGTTTGCTACTTTAGCAGGCGGGGCAGTGTTTAGTAAGATTGACCTGTCTTTTGCCTATCAGCAACTGCAGTTAGATCCTGACTCAGAGCAATACCTTACCATAAACACACACAAAGGCCTATTCAGATACCATCGCCTGGCCTACGGCGTCTCTACAGCTCCAGCAGTGTTCCAACACAGAATGGACCAAATACTGCATGGAATGGAAAAGGTTGTGTGCTTCATGGATGACATCTTGGTGTCAGCGCCTACGGAAGAAGAACACCTGAAAAGATTGGATGATGTGATGACAAGATTGGAAGGATATGGGGTGAGAATCAAGAAGTCGAAGTGTGAATTCCTCCGGGACTCAGTGGAGTACCTTGGGTACAGAATTGACGCACAGGGGCTTCACCCAACAGAAAGCAAAGTGGATGCTATAGTGAACGCACCAGCCCCCCAGAATGTCACTGAATTAAGATCCTTTTTGGGGCTGCTTAATTACTACGGGAAGTTTGTGGCAAACCTGTCCACATTGCTGCACCCACTTCACCAATTACTACAAGCCGACACACCATGGAAGTGGACTACACAGTGTGAGGACGCATTCAAGGGATGCAAGCAACGTCTCCTTAACAGCAAATGCCTCGCACACTATGACCCAGAGAAACCTCTCCGTCTAGCATGTGATGCCAGTCCTTATGGTGTCGGAGCCGTAATTTCTCATGTACTACCCTCTGGTGAAGAGCAACCAATTGCTTTTGCTTCCAGGACACTCTCACCAAGTGAGAGAAATTATGCTCAGATCGAAAAAGAAGCATTGAGCATAATATTTGGAGTTAAAAAGTTCCATAAGTATCTGTATGGAAGGAAGTTTGTGCTGTTGACAGATCACAAGCCGCTGTTGACAATTCTTGGTCCTAAATCGGCAGTACCCACCCTGGCTGCTCTCCGCATGCAACGCTGGGCCTTAATCCTGCTGGCCTACGATTATGACATCCAGTACAGAAGATCCAGTGACCATGCCAACGCGGATGCATTGTCACGTCTGCCATGCCAACATGATACAGGTGAGGGCGCCGATGACAGCGGAGTGTTCTGTGTGTCAAATGTGGATGACTTACCTGTGGCCGCAACTGACATTGCCACAGAGACGAGACACGACCCAATTCTCTCCAAGGTCCTCGATCTGACATTGTCAGGATGGCCAAAGTTTGTGACTGACCCAGATCTGAAACCTTTTCATGTGAGGAAGGACGAGTTGTCTACAGACCAGGGATGCATTCTCTGGGGCTCAAGGGTCATAATACCGCCCAAGTACAGACAGAGACTCCTGTCAGATCTGCATGATGGACATCCAGGAATGACACGAATGAAGGCATTAGCCAGAAGTTACCTGTGGTGGCCTGGTATAGATCAGGGGATAGAGCGTTACGTGAGCCAGTGCGCTGCATGTGAGATCACGCAGAACAGACCTGCAGCAGCACCCCTTCATCCTTGGTCATGGGCCACATCACCATGGGAACGAGTGCATGTCGACTTTGCTGAAATCAACAAGCAGCACTTTCTACTACTAGTAGATGTCTACTCAAAGTGGCTGGAAGTGCTACCTATCAATCAGACATCAGCTGAGAAGCCCAACTTCTACGGAACCTCTTCGCATCTTATGGATTACCAAAAGTGCTTGTGTCAGACAATGGTCCTCCATTTACGTCAGCTGAGTTTGAGCAGTTTCTCAAGAACAATGGAATCCGACACATACTGTCACCTCCCTACCACCCTGCATCCAACGCTACAGTAGAGAGAGCTGTGCAAACATTCAAGAAAGCATGGACCAGACTTGAAGCTCAGTCTGTATCACCACAGCATCGACTTACTAGGTTCCTGTTCACATATAGAAACACTCCTCACACAGTTACCGAACGCACTCCAGCTGAAATGTTTCTAAGGAGACAACCACGCACTCGTCTGTCACTAGTGAAGCCTGACATGTCTGCTGTTGTGACCAAACATCAGTTGCAGCAGAAGAAGGCTCATGACAAGCACGTGAAGACACTCCGGACGTTCAGTCTAGGGGAGAGTGTGTTAGTTCGCAACTTCAGACATCCAAAGAAGCTGTGGATGCCAGGAACGATTCTAAAGCAAAGAGGACCTCTGACCTATTATGTTCAAGTTGGTCAACGTCAACTCAAGGTGCATGTGGATCATCTGCGAGCATCCAAATCTTCAAGCGTGCCAAGCAGAAAGGATCGTGACGTTGTCATCGACGATGCAGTACATCCCGAGGAGCAAGAAGAGGAGACTGCACAACAAGATGCTGCTGCTGGTCCACCTCAAGTTGTTCAACCAGCGCGTCGCTATCCTGAAAGGCAGCATACAGCTCCAGAAAGACTGAATCTCTAAGTATAATGTAGAGATAATAGTTAAGTAAGCAAGTTCAGGGTTCAGAACAATTCCAGTAATATTACTGAAGACCTCTAGGGTAAGTAAATGTTAGCAATCTAAGCACTGCGTTGATTGTTATAGCAGAATGTTTGTTTAGTCATAAGGGTTAAATATCTAGAGGGGAGGAGTGTAGTGATTGACAGGAAATATCCTGTACCGTAATGTCAGCTCTCATATTAGAGTACTTACGGTAGCTCTAGTAACCAGTCACGCAGTGCATGCTTGTTCAGTTGTAGTCGAGTATCTGGAAGTAAAAAGACGACTCACCGTGCTCCAGTCTCCATGTCTCATTCTTTCCCCACAAATACCACAGTTTCCAATGAGCTTTTTTGTTTGTTTGTTTGTTTGACCCCATTACCACCTTGCCATTTTCATTTTAGGTGGTCACAGTCTAATTCTTGAATTAACTTTTCCACTGTTTCACTTCTCAGAGCCGACCGTGCACCAGTGATGAAAACACAGACTCACTCTTCTATGCCTCTGTGCACTTTGACAAGAACCCATCGTAAGTTCCACACAGTAACATGAGGAAAAGTCCATTCACTCACATTACATCTGTCTGTAGGACTATGATCTCCAAAGAAACAGAGGACGTCGTCTACTCCACTGTAAAGAAGCATGATGAGGTACACCAAGTGTCCCCAATGCACTTTTTACACACATTTTGGTTAAAGCTGCACTATGTAACTTTTCTGGTGGAATGTTAGCCATGGAGAGGTTATTATTTTATTTGGAATTTTACACACTTTGGTCACTGTCTTAATGGCATGAAATTTTCACTTTCTGAGGTTTTTGAACGTTAATGTGAGCTCCCCTACCCTGTTTAGGCCCCCCCGTGGCTAAAAGTTGCGAAATGTGTAAACTGAGCATTTGCGGTCCTTTTCTGCGTTTGAAAAAAACACAGCTCAAACGGGCGATTCTGAACAAGGAAACTTTCTGACGTCATACGGAAAATGCAGTTCCACCCCCCGTCTGTTTTTCTACCCACACTCTGTAAATTACGCCCAGAGAGTTTGGACCGCGAATGAGCTACGCAATGCGAAATGCGTTTTTTTATTTGCCTGGAGGCACGTGCGAGTGTTTCTAGGCTCGGAAGTCCTTTTTCCGACCCTCTGGACCTCTGAAGCAGCAGTGGTTTAATTTTATTTTCTGTGAAAATGTGTTTTTTTCATTGAAACAGCTCTCCTTTCTTCCTCCGCTCTTAAAACACGGAAGTGGGGCCAGCACACAGCGCACTGCTAAAACAAGGAACCAGAGGCGCATTTGCCCCCCCACCCCCACCCGCAGCTCTGACCTATCTCTGTCCTTCTCATTTGCATTCAAGCAACAACGCCCAGAATGAGTTGTTCAGAGAGAGATTTTTTAACCATGTCTGTGTACATGTGTCTTTCTCATGCACTGAGTGTTGATTTTGAAGAAGGATTCATTTACAGTATTAGGGAACCATTAAGGAGCCATATAAAAGCATCAAGAAGTACCATGTCATGGGATCTTTAAACGTATCTATCTTCAGAGTGGGTAGTACTCAGTGACTTTTACTCAGTTATATTTACTTATTTATTTGAGTCACTTTTCTGAGTGCTTTTCTAGCAGCATACTTTTACTCCTACTTGAATAATATTTGTACTGCAGTAACAGTACTCTTACTTGGTTTACTCATCTCACTGAGAGCAAGTCTAGAGGCAAAAGCTTTATGTTGACAGTATAAAATTATATTGCACCTTCAGATATGATGACGTTTTTCTCATTTTTGTGTTTGTCCTTTGAAAATACCAGATTTTGTGCATTATTAATTTTTTTGTCCTTCAAATGACATTAACTTTACCTGATGTTAAAGGGATATGCCACCCCCAGGTCAAATTTGGGCATCTCCCCACAGTCCAGAGACTAAAATACAGTAAGTGGTGGAAAGCGTTTTCCTGCTCACCCAGCCATTGTCCGAGTCTGTCGCCACTGACCGCCGCGGTATCTGGTGCTCCTCCGCCTTAGACTGGAGTCTAACGTCGCCAGAGAAAGATTTCGGCCAAAAGGAATTAATTTGCTCGATGCGTTTCCCAATTACTTTGTGTGTAGTGCGCATTCATATCGAGTGCAAATAAATGTGCAAATCAACACGGAGAGCTTGCCTTGGTCATTTTGGGTGGGAACTATTTTCCAGTGCGTAAGAATACAGCCGTATCACGCAGCACGCTGCCAGGGGAATCCCAGTTACGCACCGGGAAGGGAGTTCCCCTGTTGCACAACATGGTGCGTGATATGGCTGTATTCTTACACACTGGAAAATAGTTCCCACCCATAATGACCAAGGCAAGCTCTCCGTGTTGATTTGCACATTTATTTGCACTCGATATGAATGCGCACTACACACAAAGTAATTGGGAAACGCATCGAGCAAATTAATTCCTTTTGGCTGAAATCTTTCTCTGGCGACGTTAGACTCCAGACTAAGGCGGAGGAGCACCAGATACCGCGGCGGTCAGTGGCGACAGACTCGGACAATGGCTGGGTGAGCAGGAAAACGCTTTCCACCACTTATTTTAGTCTCTGGACTGTGGGGAGATGCCCAAATTTGACCTGGGGGTGGCATATCCCTTTAAGTTACTCCTACTTGAGTAGTTGGTTTCCCAAAAACCTTTTAACTCTTTGAGTAACTTCTTGGACCACTTCTTTGTGCTTCTATTGGAGTAATATAATTAGATTCAAGATTCAAGACTGTTTATTTGTCATATGCAGAATCAACACAGGGTCAACAATGCAATGAAATGTTTAGGATCAGAAGAACCGTTGACTCGCTAAGATAGTCAGAAGTACTAATAACAGCAATAATAGTACATGGAAAAAAAAGTGTTGCAAAAGTGCAGGGGAAGAAGTAAACAATATGTTTCTAACCGCAGGAAAACCAATACTAAGTCGTCGCGGAGGTGTTTTGAGTTATTCGCAGATTCTGAAAGTACAGATTCTAAGCTTTCCAATGATGTCTTACATGTGAAAATCTGACCAAATTTTAAAAAGTTATCTCTATTTGAAAGCAGCCATAGCAGATCCCAGAAATTCCAGAAACAGCCTCTCAAAGTTTGGTCTCTTCAGCCCTCCTTGCCTAAGAAGCATTTTTAAAATTAAAAATGTATGTTTTTAACATCACTAATGCTGTTATCTGAAACATGGAGAGGCTTCTTCATGATCTCAACTAGTACATTATGCAAAAAACAAAAAAACAAATTTTGAAAAAAAAAGCCCACAAAAAACACATTTCCTGAGAATCTGTAATGCCGACATGCGCCCTCAGCTTCCGTGGTGGGACACATATAATAAAAATATGTAATAAAATGTCATAAAAATACAAGGTACAATGTACAAAGGTGCAGGTAGGGTTAAATAAGGTGTAAGTGGAGTATTTCACAGATTGCACATAATATGGTGTGGTGTAGGTGTTGCATGTGGATTTCGTATTGCACATAGTATGGTATAAATATTGCACATAGGTTATTGCACTGATTATTGCACAGGTAACAGTAGTTTACAGTGAGGTAGTGACAAACATGATACATTCATACAGAGCAGCAGCAGTAAACATATTCTGCATAATGAAAGGTAGTTTAGTGCAGTATTATTGAGAGTTCAGTATTATTTAGAGTATTACCCAGAGTTCAGTAGTCTGACAGCTTGGGGCTGTCTTTGAGTCTTGAGTTACTAATATTAAGTAACTTTTCTCCTACGTCAGTACAATTGTTGGCTACCTCCATCTATCTTGCACTTCATAAATTGCAGCTGTTTTAATTGAAAAATGTGTTGTTACTCTGAGCGGTGTCGGTTCAGATTTGACCTGTAACTTGTTCTGGTAGCGTTAACAGCTTGGGGATAGATCAGACAGATGTTTAATGCCATACTGTGGAATATTTCAGACAAAGCGATTGCACGTCCATAAAGACAAGCAAATACATATTGCAGCTTTAAAGACAGTCTTGGAAACCTCTGTGTTATTTTGTGTTTCAGGAAACAGGAGATGTCTATGAGAATGTTCCAAAAAAGGCGGATTGTTCAGCTGCAGCAGACAGCAGTGAGGATGAGGTGGATGTGAGTTACTCCAAGGTGAACTTCAGGAGCAAAGTGCAGAGCCGAGTGACCACAGCAGAGGAGGAATACTCAGTGCTCAACTTCTAAAGATACTTAGGATCTATTACATGAAGCTCATGAAATACTGTAAATGAAACCATGAACACTGTATTTCTCACCCTTAAACTGTGTTCAGACCGCGGCGTCAAAAATCGTGCTGGACGCCTTGAGTTGGACGCCTTTGCATTTGAGTTCAGACGCCCCCGACACGCATGTTGGACCCCCGTGGACGAACGGAAGAAAAATACTTGATGCGCATCCAGAGCATCTGCTGCAGTTTGCGAGTGTCCATGAGTGAAGGCGATTGGCTCCACGGCGCATATGTATTTATACTTCGGGTCTTTCTTTTTCTTCTTCTTTTTCTGGATAATAACATTGCTATGTCACTGGATAGTAGTCCCTGATTGGTGGACGTGGCGTGTCTGACGCCAAAAGTTCAACTTTTGCAACTTCTGACGCCAGTGCCATGGACGTGTCCAGAGCATCGACGCTGATGCCTGAAGATGCGCCACAAAAACTCAGAACACTCTAGACGTGCGTCCACATAGACTTTGGATGTAAACTGGACTCCTTGACGCCGCAGTCTGAACACAGCTTTACACTGCCTACAGGCACCGCATCTCAACCCATCTTCATCAGCAGCAGAACCATCAGCCTCTCCTTCTCCTCACTCATCTGTCTCTCCTGATTGAATTTCTTTATTTGTGTTTTATTTGAGATTTTTTGGGGGGTCCCTTGAGTCATTGTGTACTGTATTAGCTCTGCCTTTCACACAGCTTTTAAATTTTGTTTTATTTTATGTTTGGGGGGGATTTATTTTTAATGTATGTATATAAAGTAATGTTATTTTTATTAAAGTGGTTTGTAATATTAGGATATTTTTGTTTTTATCAATGTGTGATCAGTAGAGGGCACAAGAAAAAACAATTATTGATTACTACTGCTACTACTAGTAGTAGTACTTTGAACACTCTGCCCACATAATTATTGCAGCGTCACCTGTTAATACAGGAAATATTCCTTTTTATCCTACAATAAGTTATTAATAGATCTGAATTTTAGTAAAGATGGTGTTCACATAGACACATCAACATAAAATACATTTCCTTACTGTGTTCCTATACCTCAGAAGCAGAAGTGGCCACTTTACTTTCTTCCAAACAAGTAGTCCCAAAGGTTCTCCCACTATCAAAACTATTGAGATTGGTTAAAGGTTGCCAAGCACGCTGCAGCCAACAAGACTGTCCTGATGGCACCGAACAGAGGGGGTGAAAGGGGGAAATGGCACAGCAAAAAGGGACAGGCTCACCCCCAGCATGAGCCTACAGATGAATAATACAGTCAACTTGAAATCAACACATTTACATACAGTATAACCCAATCATCACAATGTATTAGATACAGCGAGAGAAATACTTTATTGATCATGAGGGAAATTCAAGTTGCAGCAACATTTACACTCTGCTTCTCAGTTGCCTTTGTGTCTCAGTCAGAGGTTTCACTGCAGCATGAGGACTGGTCAGGTTGGGTCAGCAGACCTGTGTCAGGGCAGTTTAAGGAGAGAAAAAGCCAAAAGTGTCCCTCTTCTGTGTCCTGCAGCTCTTACTCCGCTTTGGCGTTTCAGTTGGTGATGCAATTGTTCATTCCTGCAAAGTATTTCCTCTGGAAGGTCTTCTGCCCATGTGGTGCCACATCTGCTGTAAAAAGATTGTAGCATCTCAAAATCCAGGACTCAAGAACATTCAGTTTTTGAGTCACTCTTCACACTCACATTTTCCTTCCAGGCTTCATCATGTGGGATTTGCAAGATTAAGCACTCTCTGGTGGTCCACACGGAGAAATAACAAGATTTAAGTTGTTTTTTTTAAAGATTTAAGTCTTTATTTGGTCTCACACACAATGACACACAGTGACACATGGGAGAAATTTGACTTCTGCATTTGACCCATCCTTTTCAGGAGCAGTGAGCAGTGAGCAAATGTCCCTTCCTATAATATGAAGCTGGCCCTGTATTTGGTGATTTTTTTTAGGTGATATGCACCAGCTTCATCCAGACACAGGTAAAGGAACATATCTCTTCTGACATACAACACTCCAGAACAGGATCTGATTTGCAGTGGGTTTCACCCCTCTTAACACTTTTAGTTTTTTCTTTAAAAAATTACATAATACATAATTTCTGAAAGAAAGACCAAGGGTGAGCCCACGAAAGAAAATCTTAGAGGAAAAACTGGCTGAACATCGGAATTATTAGTGTGACATCATCGGCCGATAATGATCAGTGACCAATATTATCATGCATCCCTAACCAGTAAAGCCCCTTTTTATCAGTTCCACTTTGAAGAGGAACTCTTGTGGGACTATATAAATGCTTGAATTTCCTCATTTATCAAGACAAGACGAGAGAGGACTAAGTTATATGGGGTAAACCACCTGCTTGTCTCCATGCTATTGCCCTAGAATATTCCATAGTAATGCAACTATCAGCTGTATATTCATGAAGACAAGTAGATGACACCATATATATATATATATATATATATATATATATATATATATATATATATATGCTCGTCACCTTCCACGGTGGTTGGTCTCTCACTCTCCTGGGAGCTTGAGAGTTCTGCGCAGTATCTTTGCTGTTCCTAATACTGCACTTTTCTGGACTGAGATGTCTGATGTTTTTCCTGGGATCTGCTGTAGCCACTCCTCCAGTTTGGGGGTTACAGCCCCGAGTGCTCCGATCACCACAGGCACCACTGATGCCTTCACCTTCCAGGCCTTCTCCAGCTCTTCCTTGAGCCCCTGGTATTTCTCTAGTTTCTTGTGTTCCTTTTTCCTGATGTTACCATCGCTTGGTATTGCAATGTCCACCACCACGGCTCTGTTCTGTTGCTTATCCACCACCACTATGTCTGGTTGGTTCGCCATCACCATTCTGTCAGTCTGTATCTGGAAGTCCCACAGGATCTTGGCTCGGTCATTCTCCGCAACCTTCGGAGGTGTTTCCCACCTTGACCTTGGGGTCTCCAGCCCGTACTCTGCACAGATGTTTCTGTACACTATGCCCGCCACTTGGTTGTGTCGCTCCATGTATGCTTTTCCCTTCCAGCATCTTAAACCAATTTACAATTATACCCCGTAATGGAAGAAGTGTGGCTATTGTTAGCGCTTAAAAAAAAGTTTTAATAATGATGTCTGGTAAAGCTTTCTTCCACTTCTAAATAAAAAACAGAAGTTACTGGAGAATTAATGTAGCGGTTTAAAAATAATTACACAAGATTTTTTTTGTTTAAATCATACATACAAATGATAACATAGGCTATTTGTGTAAAGTAATTCTGAGCACAAATAAACAGGTCTAAAGACTTTTCTGCAATTTCCAACAATGCATCAACAGTTATACAAGACCAAAATGGATTTATAAAAAACAGACAGCTGTCTCACAACTTAAGGCACCTTTTTAATATTATTTACACACAAAATTCAAAAACTCACCACAGACATCTCCAGCCCCCAGCTGTGACACCCCGTGTCACCCCCCTCTCTGACACTCTGATTAACAGCAGGAGCAAACACCTATAATACAGTAGTCCTTTCATGCTTTTACATGTACGTCTCTGTGACGTAGAAGTCACGTCTACGCAACCAAATAATCTATAATTGGTGCTTTTTAAGGAGATTCTTAATACAATACAAACTTTTCAGCGTCAACTCATGAGACCAACAAGGGACAATGTTTGTTAGTACTCAGCACTATGTCCGATCACATCAGTTCTTTGGCACTGGCCCTCCACTGTTGTACCACAGCCAAACAATACACTGACTTAAACCGAAAGCCTCACAGCACAATATGAACTAATTATGGAGACATTAGGGATAAGGCTTTGTAATACTGGTAGTTTAGTACATTAATTTAAAAGGCCCAGGTTAACACCACAGCAGGGTCCTAATTTCTCATTCTGAAACAAATGGATATCCCAGACCATTAAAAAGTACAAATTGATATTAGACTATTGCATAAATATAATAAAAACTATAAGAATGAAACATATTAATCTCTTGTGGTGCGATAGTCCCATTGATGCATACACTCACCGGCCACTTTATTAGGTACACCATGCTAGTAACAGGTTGGACCCCCTTTTGCCTTCAGAACTGCCTCAATTCTTCGTGGCATAGATTCAACAAGGTGCTGGAAGCATTCCTCAGAGATTTTAGTCCATATTGACATGATGGCATCACACAGTTGGCGCAGATTTGTCGGCTGCACATCCATGATGCGAATCTCCCGTTCCACCACATCCCAAAGATGCTCTATTGGATTGAGATCTGGTGACTGTGGAGGCCATTTGAGTACAGTGAACTCATTGTCATGTTCAAGAAACCAGTCTGAGATGATTCCAGCTTTATGACATGGCGCATTATCCTGCTGAAAGTAGCCATCAGAAGTTGGGTACATTGTGGTCATAAAGGGATGGACATGGTCAGCAACAATACTCAGGTAGGCTGTGGCGTTGCAACGATGCTCAATTGGTACCAAGGGGCCCAAAGAGTGCCAAGAAAATATTCCCCACACCATTACACCACCACCACCAGCCTGAACCGTTGATACAAGGCAGGATGGATCCATGCTTTCATGTTGTTGACGCCAAATTCTGGCCCTACCATCCGAATATCGCAGCAGAAATCGAGGCTCATCAGACCAGGCAACGTTTTTCCAATCTTCTATTGTCCAATTTTGATGAGCTTGTGCAAAGTGTAGCCTCAGTTTCCTGTTCTTAGCTGAAAGGAGTGGCACCCGGCGTGGTCTTCTGCTGCTGTAGCCCATCTGCCTCAAAGTTCGACGTGCTGTGCATTCAGAGATGCTCTTCTGCCTACCTTGGTTGTAACGGGTGGTTATTTGAGTCACTGTTGCCTTTCTATCAGCTCGAACCAGTCTGGCCATTCTCCTCTGACCTCTGGCATCAACAAGGCATTTCCGCCCACAGAACTGCCGCTCACTGGATATTTTTTCTTTTTCGGACCATTCTCTGTAAACCCTAGAGATGGTTGTACGTGAAAATCCCAGTAGATCAGCAGTTTCTGAAATACTCAGACCAGCCCTTCTGGCACCAACAACCATGCCACGTTCAAAGTCACTCAAATCACCTTTCTTCCCCATACTGATGCTCGGTTTGAACTGCAGGAGATTGTCTTGACCATGTCTACATGCCTAAATGCACTGAGTTGCCGCCATGTGATTGGCTGATTAGAAATTAAGTGTTAATGAGCAGTTGGACAGGTGTACCTAATAAAATGGCCGGTGAGTGTAGGTTTAAATATCGGAAAGTATTCAGCCTGCAATCATATGTGAATGTGTTTGCTGACAAGATTAAAAACCGCCTATGTGAAGTAAGGTTTCTGTAGGTCACGTAAAAAGACCAGTTTACAAGGAGGTCATGTAGTTAGAGGCTATTTGTGTAAAGTAATTCTTGTAATTCTTGTGTAAAGACTTTTCTGCAATTTCCAACAATGCATCAACAGTTATACAAGACCAAAATGGATTTATAAAAAACAGACAACTGCACAACATATTCCAAATTCTAACAACACAGACACAAGGCAAAACAAAAAATTCAAAATCTCACCTCATCTCTAAGGATGCAGAAAAGGCCTTTGACAGGATCTTCTCCAACCCATTTGGGGAAGCCTCATCACGTGACCGACAAGCCCCGCCTCCGCCAGTTCTCTCTCTCCCATAACCGAGAAGCGTCCGCATCCGCCGGCCTTCTCTGATTTCCATCACGTGACCGACAAGCCCCGCCTCCGCCAGTTTTCTCTCTACCATAACCGAGAAGCGTCCGCCATCGTTCCCCATCACGTGACCAACAAGCCCCGCCTCCGCCAGTTCTCTTTCTCTCCCATGACAGAGAAGGGTCTGCCTGTCTTAAATTCCCTTGTGGTAATCCTCTTCTATGTTAATTATATATTATGAGCGTTAAGGTTGTCCTGCTCAGCTTGAATGTTAAAATTGCTGTTGACTCCGGAAATAAATGAATAAATATCCGGTCTTTATCTTCTCATACCAGGTTTTAACATGGCTGAAATACGCTTCATGAAAAAGGTGTATTATACCCCTACTCATCCGGGCAGCTTTGGAGGTGTAGAACGATTTCGCAGAGGCCTGCAAGATGAAATGGGAAAGACTGTTGCGCTAAAAAATGTCAAACAATTTCTAGAGGGGGCAGGATGCTTATTCTCATAAAACTGTGAGAATACATTTTCATAAATCGAGTTTTCGCCCCACGCCCTTTGAATCAATTTCAAGCAGACCTGTGCGATATGCAAGCCCTGTCTGACTATAATGATGGGTTTAATTATCTATTAACGGTCATAGACATATTTTCCAAGAAAGCGTACATAAGAGTTCTGAAAAGGAAAACTGCGGACGAGGTAGTGAAGGCCTTTGAAACAATTTTTCACGCCGGAAAAAATACAAACCGACGCGGGGAACGAATTTTTTAACAAGAGTTTCGAGGGTTTGATGAAAAACACGGTATCATTCATTTTTCCACAGCCAGCGACCTCAAAGCCTTTGTGATTGAAAGATTTAATCGTACTTTAAAAGGAAAAATGTGGAGATATTTTACAGCAAACAACACTTTACGCTACCTCGACGTCTTACAAGACTTAGTGAAAAGTTACAATAACAGCTACCACAGTAGTATTAAAATGAAACCTATACAGGTGACCTCAGAGAACACTTTTCAAGTGTTTCAAAACTTGTATGGCAGATCACAACCCCGCCGTAAGGGTGAATCAAAGATGAATTTCAAGAAGGGAGACCTAGTCAGGATTTCAAAGTTGAGGGGGGGTGTTTGATAAAAAATATGAACAGAGTTTTACGGATGAGGTGTTTACGGTATCTGAATGCGTCGCACGTGACCCTCCTGTATACAAACTACTAGATTACGACGGAGACCCCATCCAAGGTTTATTTTACGAAGCAGAGCTGCAAAAAGTAGTGATGGACAAAGACAGAATCTGCCACGTAGAGAAGATTTTGAAGCGGCGCACCGTTAAAGGCGAAAAAATGGTGTTTGTACGCTGGAAAAACTGGCCCGAGAAATTTAACAGCTGGGTCAAGGCGTCAGATTTAAAAAATGTATAAAATATACGCGCGCACGCATCAGCCATCATTTCATCATGTACGGGGCAAAGGATGAAGGGTTTTTCGTAACACTTCCGTCTAACGCTAGCTTAGACGTTTTCAAAGACAACACTAGCGCCAGTTATCACGTGGATTTGCCGCAACACATCGAATTAGAGGGGCGGTGGGAGGTCGCCTTGACGCAAATTTCGTACCCACACACGTTTTATACGATATCACAGGATGACGCCTACTTTTATTGGAAAGAAAATCCTAATGATCCGGAAACGGGGGGTACCATGCGTCATCAGATGTTTAAAGGGGGTTATTACGACAACTTACAAATCCCCAGGAGAGATATTCAAGGTCGTTTGAGAAAAATAAAATCTGATATTTCTCTCGACTATAACAATATTAAGAAAAAATTTACTTTCCATTCCGGAACTGAAACCCACATACTCTTTAGCGGACCCGCGGCTTACATGATGGGTCTGAAATCGGGAGAATGGTTCACGTTCGGCCAAAATACTTCCTATCCTGCGGATGTATGTGCAGGGTTTTATCACATGTACTGCTACAGTGACGTCGTGGGCCAACAGATGGTTGGAGACGTTTATGCACCGCTTTTGAGAACGATTAAAATTCAAGGCACTTACGGTGATATTATCACTCAGAATTACAACCCCGTTTATTATTTACCGGTGGCCAAGAACCACATTGAAAACATTCAAATTGAGATAAAAACGGATCAAAACAAACTGGTAGAATTTACCTACGGCAAAACCATCACAACGCTTCATTTTAGACCGAAAACTTGAACCCCGTCTGTGGCTTATATAACCCTTTTTTTGCCAGCGCCTACATCATTCAGTATCGAGCCGATGCGCGATACGGTAACTAACCGAATATCAAAGAAAAAATGGCTCACGTAGGCTTAAGAGAGGATCCTCACCGCTTTGTACATTATTAGGGGCTATTTTTTTTAAATTATTTCGTTTTGTAAGTCCTCTGGGGAAGAAAGGTTTCGCCATCGCTAAACCTCATCTTAAAGCAGCGGCCGGCAGCATCGCCTCGGACGTGTTCAGCCACGCGATGAGTCGAGTCAGCAACGATCAGAAACAAGAGGGGTCGGGTGGGATTATGGTGCTCTCACGTCGGATGAGAAAGAGATCTCCGGGGGAACGCCTCGCTTCAAGGTCTAATAAACATACGGGGGAAAAAAAAAAAGAAATCAGTCGCGAAAAGCGGGCGTATGAAGAAGTCGTCTGACCGGAGCTCTGATATTTTTAATTAGGCCTATAATTTGATATTTTAAAAAAATGGCCCTATTACATCAGAGATCTGCAGAATGTACTCTGGCGGAGCTGGATTTATTTTCTGCGCCTATGACGCAACTTTCCATCGATGATAAAATCTACACAGAAATTTCGCCCTTGTCGACCATTGCAGACGGTGGACCAATAGAATTTTTTATTCCCGGAGACGGCGATAAGTATCTGGACTTGAACGACATGTTGCTACATCTCCGGGTAAAAATCACAAACGCCGATGGTACAAATCTGGCCAACGATGCGGCTGTAGCCCTCATAAATTATCCTCTAAATACAATTTTCAGCCAGTGCGACGTTACTTTGGGGGATAGACTGATTTCGCAGTCTAGCGCGCCACACCCCTACCGTGCTATGATTGAGACTCTTCTCAATTTTTCAGAGGACATGCTCAAGAGTCAGTCTTTTTTACAAAGACACTTCTGGAGAGATAGACTCCATAGTGACTACTGACGGGCCCAATACAGGGCTAAATAAGAGAGCCGCTTTTACCGCCCGCTCCAGGGAAGTGCACTTACTTGGCCCTCTTCACGGCGACATATTTTTCTGCGAGAGACTTTTGCTGAACTCTGTTGATTTGAGAATTAAACTGACCCGCGCCAGCGATGCCTTTTGTCTCATGGGAGACCGCGCCTCTACTTTTCGTCTGAAAATACTGGGAGCCTCTCTATTTGTTAAAAAAGTGTCTGTGGCCCCATCCGTCCGGTTAGGTCACGCCGCGGCCTTAATGAAAGGTAACGCGCTCTACCCCCTCTCGCGGATCAACGTGAAAACATACTCCATACTGGAGAACTCAAGATATGCAATCACGAAAATCTCTTTCTGGGCACCATGCCCAAATACATGGTTCTAGCCATGGTGCACCATGAGGCTTTCGCGGGGAGAAGAGACATGTCACCCTTTAATTTTATTCACAACGACGTTGAATACCTGGCTCTGTGTCAGGACGGTAGACAAATTCCGGCTAAGGCTTTCCAGCCCCAATTTAACAACGGCCTGTCTGTCAGGGAATTCTACAACATGTACCTGGCTACAGGGAGACATCTTAAAGATTTACCTCTGAGTATCAACCGTGAAGAATTTAACGCCGGGTACTCTCTGTTTGTTTTTAATTTGAACCCGGCCGATGACAATGACGCATTGTCCCCAGTATCAAACGGTAATCTAAGACTAGAAATGAGATTCAGAGTCCCCCTTCCGCACACCACAACTCTTATCATCTATGCTTGTTACGATTCTATTCTGGAGATCAACTCTAAGAGACAGGTTCTGGTGGATTATTATTAAAAAATGGATAACATTCAACTAGAGAATCTTTTGCATAGTCAACTGGGGGATGTGTTTTGTGGCGTGTGGGCGTCCGATCAACTACCTCTGCTGAATCCGACCTTTAAAACCCCTGCATATTTTATAGTAAACACACACCCGGCCCACATGCCCGGGGAGCATTGGTTGGCTTTGACTTTGGAAAAGGATGGCGAGGCCACGTTTTTTGACTCTTATGGGTTTTCTCCGTACTTTGATCACTACCCTTCAAGTATCGTACAGTTTTTAAAAGACCGCTCTCAAAACATCAAATACCACGACATCCAGCTACAACACCATCTATCAACGGTCTGCGGTCAACACTGCGTCTATTATCTCTGCCACCGCGCGTGTGGGTTAACTTATCAACAAGTTCTGTCTTTGTACAGCGATGACGTGGTAAAGAATGACCTTACCGTGTACGACTATGTGAAAAAATATCAACGTTGTGTTAAAAATAAAATTATCGGTGCCCCGAAGCAAGGGAACTGTTTTTTACAGTTACTTAAAGATTGCTATTTAGAATAAATAATAGTATATGTACATTTCTCACTTGTGTTTTGAATAAAAATCTGTATACTCACAAAATATGTTTAATAAAACACTTTATTGATGAAAGACAAAAAATGTTTGTGTATTACAGTTATTTAAGATGTTAAACGCTAATCCATCGCGGGGACAGATTTATTGGTTTTCCGTTTTTCCGTACAAGCGCTACTCCTTGTTCCTTTTTGCACGTGGCGTGTCTTGGGGCGTTTCCAATTTATCCTTCACGCCCGTCTTGAGGAGACGATATTGATCGCGAGCATGAGGGTTATTTATAGCGGATAAAGGAACGTTTAGTTCCGACAGAGTATTTAAAAATTTTGACCAACCCTCAGGAGGTGGGTCTCTGGGGTTTTTCTTAAATGAGTGTGAGAGGTATTTGAATAAATCGATCATATGAGACCCTTTTACAGCATCGCCTTTATAAACAAATTCCCCCTTTGAATTCCATCCTTCGCGGCTCTCCGGTAATTTCATTAAGACGTACTCGACATTTTTACGATCTCGCGGAGGGAGACTTTTCAAAACATCCTCGACCGTACGGTCAAACTCTGCGCCGTGAGAAGATGTCTCAGCGTTATCGGCGGTCTGTTCCGGTTGAAGAGTCAGAGTCACTCGACGTTCATCTCTCTGACCCTGCTTCATAAAGTTCAGATATCGTTGCAGTAATGCGTTGTACTTTTTAATTTTTTCATGAGAGCTCACCCCCTGCTCGTTTAATATCTCTCTCATTCTTTCGTCTAAGTCATCCTCCGCGGTTTCTCTGATAGATGACGCCGGTTGAGTCAGATGATTTAATTGGTGGGGTGTTACTAAAAACATTTTCTGAGCCTTCTTTAAAGTCATTTTTGGAGCACGCCTCCGATGAGATTTCCGAGCAGAGGCACGACGGTTGAAAGAAGAGGCAAAATAAATCCGCCCGTCTGCTTTTTGAGAGCCTGTTGTTTCCGGTTAATGCTCGTTTTTTTTATCGGCCAGCAGTCTGATAATTTTTTTCTGCCTCTTCAGTTTTTTAAATTGAGAAGGAGTCAGGGGGATGTTTCCCTTTAGAAGATTTAAAGCGATTTCGCACAGCGTCTGGATAAAATCAGGGGAGCCGTGCAAAAGAATGTCCATACGTTTCTTGGGCGTCGCATGGTACAGCGACATAAGCATGGGAGCGTTCCTTTTTATACGCGCCGACATAATGATGATCTACGTTTTGGGGATGTAAACCGTCAACCGCTGGTGAGCGAGTACACCTGTCCTCAGTCTGTATCGCTCTGGGCAGACGGGTGTGAGGTCGACTATTATATATCCGTGGGCGTCTTTAGTGGCATCTTCAAAGCTCTCTAAGAAAAATGCTTTTTGTGAAGGAAAAATCTGATGAGCCAATATCTTAATCTGTAGTTTATCCCGTGGATTTTTAAACAGTACCAGATAATTACTATTCAAACTTATAGTCCTGCTGTGTTTACCCTGGAAAAATACATTTTGAGTCAACATCATGACGCTCATATTTTTATGATGACGGTATTGAGTAAAAATTTTCACCACCTCAGGATGGTTAGATGCTTGAAAAATAACATCATCCAGAATAATCAAATGCTTTTGCTCGGGTGGGAACAAGTTGTCATCTTCAAACGAATCAGGTAATCCTTTGACAAATTTTATGTTTTTATTAATTTTTTGGAGTTCGCCGTACATAGGTTGAAGAGACGTATAAATCCAGACAATATTTTCAGGTACAATATTCATAACTTGATAACAGTTTTCCAGTACATTTTTTACAAAATAGGTTTTCCCACATCCACTTGGATCCACAATTAAACATGAAAAAGGAAAAACCAATCTGGGTTCAAATTCTATTTCCTCCGTAAAGCATGAGTGTGACATGCTGTGATACGCAGCTCTAGTCTTTTTACTAAATTCTCAGCACAAAGCTCTTCTTATAAGCCCTTCTTATCCTCACAAACTAAAAACAAAGCAAGAAGAAAGGCCTTTCATCTTCTGAACATTACCACAAGGGAATTTAAGACAGGCAGACCCTTCTCTGTCATGGGAGAGAAAGAGAACTGGCGGAGGCGGGGCTTGTTGGTCACGTGATGGGGAACAATGGCAGACACTTCTTGGTTATTGTAGAGAGAAAACTGGCAGAGGCGGGGCTTGTTGGTCACGTGATGGGAACGATGGCGGACGCTTCTCGGTTATGGTAGAGAGAAAACTGGCGGAGGCGGGGCTTGTCGGTCACGTGATTGAAATAAGAGAAGGCCAGCGGATGCGGACGCTTCTCGGTTATGGGAGAGAGAGAACTGGCGGAGGCGGGGCTTGTCGGTCACGTGATGAGGCTTCCCCAAATGGGTTGGAGAAGATCCTGTCAAAGGCCTTTTCTGCATCCTTAGAGACGAGGTGAGATTTTGAATTTTTTGTTTTGCCTTGTGTCTGTGTTGTTAGAATTTGGAATATGTTGTGCAGTTGTCTGTTTATTTGTGCTCAGTTTATCTGTGCTCAGAATTACTTTACACAAATAGCCTCTAACTACATGACCTCCTTGTAAACTGGTCTTTTTCCGTGACCTACAGAAACAGAGACCTTACTTCACATAGGCGGTTTTTAATCTTGTCAACAAACACATTCACATATGATTGCAGGCTGAATACTTTCCGATATTTAAACCTATGCATCAATGGGACTATCGCACCACAAGAGATTAATATGTTTCATTCTTATAGTTTTTATTATATTTATGCAATAGTCTAATATCAAATGCTGGTATCCTTGTCAATTTGTACTTTTTAATGGTCTGGGATATCCATTTGTTTTAGAATGAGAAATTAGGACCCTGCTGTGGTTTTAACCTGGGCCTTTTAAATTAATGTACTAAACTACCAGTATTACAAAGCCTTATCCCTAATGTCTCCATAATTAGTTCATATTGTGCTGTGAGGCTTTCGGTTTAAGTCAGTGTATTGTTTGGCTGTGGTACAACAGTGGAGGGCCAGTGCCAAAGAACTGATGTGATCGGACATAGTGCTGAGTACTAACAAACATTGTCCCTTGTTGGTCTCATGAGTTGACGCTGAAAAGTTTGTATTGTATTAAGAATCTCCTTAAAAAAGGACTAATTATAGATTATTTGGTTGCGTAGACGTGACTTCTACGTCACAGAGACGTACATGTAAAACATGAAAGGACTACTGTTTGCTCCTGCTGTAATCAGTCACAGAGAGGGGGTCACAGCGGGGTGTCTCAGCTGGGGGCTGGAGATGTCTGTGGTGAGTTTTTGAATTTTGTGTGTAAATAATATTAAAAAGGTGCCTTAAGTTGTGAGACAGCTGTCTGTTTTTTTATAAATCCATTTTGGTCTTGTATAACTGTTGATGCATTGTTGGAAATTGCAGAAAAGTCTTTAGGCCTGTTTATTTGTGCTCAGAATTACTTTACACAAATAGCCTCTAACTGCATGACCTCCTTGTAAACTGGTCTTTTTCCATGACCTACAGAAACAGAGACCTTACTTCACATTTTTAATCTTGTCAACAAACACATTCACCTATGATTAACCAGTCAGTCAGTTTATTGCAGGCTATTTAAACCTATGCATCAATGGGACTATCGCACCACAAAAAAACTGTAAATGGATTAATACACGCATTGTACCAAGCGTTATAGTGTTGAGGAATAAAAGCGGATTTATTGACATTTAGATTTCACATTGTCATTGTTTCAAGTCTTTGCACATCTATGTGGAAAGCTAAGTTTAGAAATTGATGCTTTTGAATGAAATTGTAGGGGAAGAAAATTAAGACTTAATAAGATTACAGTTGACGCTGTGTAAAAGTTTATAATATAAGTTTATCTTTAGGCATTCACACCTTGTTCTTAGGAATACAGATGGAAACATTAGCTGTTTTATTAATACAACATTTAATTAACGAAACATTGAGACATTAAAAGATTTAGATTTTGTATTGCAATAAGGTCCTCGGTTGACGGTAGCCTTAAAGGTACATGTCTCTGTCGGCTTAAAACAGCGCCGTGGTAAAAACAACCGCTAAATTTCATTTAATTTAATGTACATCATTTAATTAACGAAACATTGAGACATTAATTAATTCAGTCACATCAGACCCACGTGGTTTCCACGTGGGGGTCACGTGGGATCACGTGGTGAGGGGGAGGAGGGGGGCGTGACTAATCAATTGCCTGAGGGGGGTCATAAATCAGTCATAAATCAACCGTGTCTAATCAAAGTGACAGAACGGGCCCCATTATATCTCTGTTTGTTTTTTATTTTTTTATTTGGTTTTTATTTTTTAGATTTTTTTTTTTTTTTTTTTGAGCTGTAGTCCAAGATCTATAGCTTGCTTTTTTATTTTTTACTTTTTTTGTGCTGTAGTTTAACTAAAGCTTTTTATTTCTTTTTTATTTTGTTGTGCTATAGTGGGCAAACTATAGCTTTTTATTTTTTGTTTTTTGTTTTTGGTGCTAAAGAACTAGCTTTTTAAAAACTTTTCTGTGCTGTACAACTAGCTTTTTAAGCAGTGCTACTTGTGACTTTGTGTCGCCAAAAAGAAAAAGAAAACAAATCAGAGCGCATAGGCATACACTTATTGAGAATCAGAGCCTATGGCAGAGGAATGACCAGACCAGACCAGGCGATCTGACGAGATGGGAGGGAGCAGAGGAGAGACTGGTGAGTGTGTGTGTGTGTGCGCCGTGTCTGTCTGACAGTCCACGCTGTTCTCAACTCCGCCCCGCCCCTCTCTGCCTGTGTCTCTCTGTCTCTTTCTCTGAACGGGGAAAGAGAGAAAACGGCGCAATTATTTTTTTCCCCTCCCGCGATCTTGGAGCCTCTGATCACCAAAAAAAGTCGCTAGATTTGTTGCTAGTCGCTTTTGTCTAATTTTCTCGCTAGGGGGGTCCAGAAAGTAGCTAAAAATAGCGTCGCTAAGTTGGCAAAGTCGCTAAGTTGGCAACACTGCTCATAATTGCTCTGTTCTTAAATACATCCCCATTTATCTTTGGGGGGTTCACAGTGGGGTAAAGAGCATTGGCACTGGATGTACCATTCCTGACAACACAGAAAGACAAGTTAACAGCTTCTACCCAAATGAATAGAAAATGTGTTCTTTCCTCTTCAACTGACCTCTTCATTTTTAGTCTGAAAAACAAAACAAAAATAGAGACACTTGACTGGAGAATTTGATATTAGAGAAGATCACTTTGATTTTGTTTTGTAATTTTGCTTTATGTTATACTGCCTTTATTTAAAAAATGCAATCCTTTAACATTATTCCGTTTTATGGTACCTGTAAACAATGAAAGCACATAAGATGATCAGCAGGGGCACCAGAGCCAGGCCAATGTACTTCACAAAGTCTCCTGCAGAGAAGAAACACCAACTCTTCAGACCCAACTACAAATTTTATCTTAACATGAAACAATTTCTATCTTACGATTTCTCTGATCTTAATAATCTTAAGGCCTTTTTGATGCCCTTCTGCAGCTGCTCAAGATTCAAGATTGTTTATTTGTCATATGCAGGATCAACACAATCAACAACAGGGCAATAGCATGGAGACAAGCAGGTGTTTTACCCCATATAATTTAGTGCATCTTTAAATGATTTTTTTTTTTTTTAATCTTTAAAATCATAGCAGTTGGGAAAAAAACTTACCACTGTCCTCTCTCGTCTTGTCTTGATAAATGAGGAAATTCAAGCATTTATATAGTCCCACAAGAGTTCCTCTTCAAAGTGGAACTGATAAAAAGGGGCTTTACTGGTTAGGGATGCATGATAATATTGGTCACTGATCATTATCGGCCGATGATGTCACACTGATAATTCCGATGTTCAGCCAGTTTTTCCTCTAAGATTTTCTTTCGTGGGCTCACCCTTGGTCTTTCTTTCAGAAATTATGTAATTTTTTAAAGAAAAAACTAAAAGTGTTAAGAGGGGTGAAACCCACTGCAAATCAGATCCTGTTCTGGAGTGTTGTATGTCAGAAGAGATATGTTCCTTTACCTGTGTCTGGATGAAGCTGGTGCATATCACCTAAAAAAAGATCACCAAGTACAGGGCCAGCTTCATATTATAGGAAGGGACATTTGCTCACTGCTCCTGAAAAGGATGGGTCAAATGCAGAAGTCAAATTTCTCCCATGTGTCACTGTGTGTCATTGTGTGTGAGACCAAATAAAAAAAAACAACTTAAATCTTGTTATTTCTCCTTGTGGACCACCAGAGAGTGCTTAATCTTGCAAATCCCACATGATGAAGCCTGGAAGGAAAATGTGAGTGTGAAGAGTGACTCAAAAACTGAATGTTCTTGAGTCTTGGATTTTGAGATGCTACAATCTTTTTACAGCAGATGTGGCACCACATGGGCAGAAGACCTTCCAGAGGAAATACTTTGCAGGAATGAACAATTGCATCACCAACTGAAACGTCAAAGCGGAGTAAGAGCTGTAGGACACAGAAGAGGGACACTTTTGGCTTTTTCTCTCCTCAAACTGCCCTGACACAGGTCTGCTGACCCAACCTGACCAGTCCTCATGCTGCAGTGAAACCTCTGACTGAGACACAAAGGCAACTGAGAAGCAGAGTGTCAATGTTGCTGCAACTTGAATTTCCCTCACGATCAATAAAGTATTTCTCTCGCTGTATCTAGTACACTGTGATGATTGGGTTATACTGTATGTAAATGTGTTGATTTCAAGTTGACTGTATTATTCATCTGTAGGCTCATGCTGGGGGTGACTGTCCCTTTTTGCTGTGCCATTTCCCCCTTTCACCCCCTCTGTTCGGTGCCATCAGGACAGTCTTGTTGGCTGCAGCGTGCTTGGCAACCTTTAACCAATCTCAATAGTTTTGATAGTGGGAGAACCTTTGGGACTACTTGTTTGGAAGAAAGTAAAGTGGCCACTTCTGCTTCTGAGGTATAGGAACACAGTAAGGAAATGTATTTTATGTTGATGTGACTGTGTCTATGTGAACACCATCTTTACTAAAATTCATTATTTCATTATATTAATAACTTATTGTAAACCTATTGATGTCTGTCATCCAGGTAAATCTGCACTGCCTAGGGTAGGATAAAGAGGAATATTTCCTGTATTAACAGGTGACGCTGCAATAATTATGTGGGCAGAGAGTGTTCAAACTACTACTACTAGTAGTAGCAGTAGTAATCAATAATTGTTTTTTCTTGTGCCCTCTACTGATCACACATTGATAAAACAAAAATATCCTAACATTACAAACCACTTTAATAAAAATAACATTACTTTATATACATACATTAAAAATAAATCCCCCCAAACATAAAATAAAACAACATTTAAAAGCTGTGTGAAAGGCAGAGCTAATACAGTATGCAATGACTCAAGGGACCCCCAAAAAATCTCAAATAAAACACAAATAAAGAAATTCAATCAGGAGAGACAGATGAGTGAGGAGAAGGAGAGGCTGATGGTTCTGCTGCTGATGAAGATGGGTTGAGATGCGGTGCCTGTAGGCAGTGTAAAGCTGTGTTCAGACTGCGGCGTCAAGGAGTCCAGTTTACATCCAAAGTCTATGTGGACGCACGTCTAGAGTGTTCTGAGTTTTTGTGGCGCATCTTCAGGCATCAGCGTCGATGCTCTGGACACGTCCATGGCACTGGCGTCAGAAGTTGCAAAAGTTGAACTTTTGCCATCAGACACGCCACGTCCACCAATCAGGGACTACTATCCAGTGACGTAGCAATGTTATTATCCAGAAAAAGAAGAAGAAAAAGAAAGACCCGAAGTATAAATACATATGCGCCGTGGAGCCAATCGCCTTCACTCATGGACACTCGCAAACTGCAACAGATGCTCTGGATGCGCATCAAGTATTTTTCTTCCGTTTGTCCACGGGGGTCCAACATGCGTGTCGGGGGCGTCTGAACTCAAATGCAAAGGCGTCCAACTCAAGGCGTCCAGCACGATTTTTGACACCGCGGTCTGAACACAGTTTAAGGGTGAGAAATACAGTGTTCATGGTTTCATTTACAGTATTTCATGAGCTTCATGTAATAGATCCTAAGTATCTTTAGAAGTTGAGCACTGAGTATTCCTCCTCTGCTGTGGTCACTCGGCTCTGCACTTTGCTCCTGAAGTTCACCTTGGAGTAACTCACATCCACCTCATCCTCACTGCTGTCTGCTGCAGCTGAACAATCCGCCTTTTTTGGAACATTCTCATAGACATCTGCTGCTTCCTGAAACACAAAATAACACAGAGGTTTCCAAGACTGTCTTTAAAGCTGCAATATGTATTTTCTTGTCTTTATGGACGTGGATCGCTTTGTCTGAAATATTCCACAGTATGGCATTAAACATCTCTCTGATCTATCCCCAAGCTGTTAACGCTACCAGAACAAGTTACAGGTCAAATCTGAACCGACACCGCTCAGAGTAACAACACATTTTTCAATTAAAACAGCTGCAATTTATGAAGTGCAAGATAGATGGAGGTAGCCAACAATTGTACTGACGTAGGAGAAAAGTTACTTAATATTAGTAACTCAAGACTCAAAGACAGCCCCAAGCTGTCAGACTACTGAACTCTGGGTAATACTCTAAATAATACTGAACTTTCAATAATACTGCACTAAACTACCTTTCATTATGCATAATTATGTTTACTGCTGCTGCTCTGTATGAATGTATCATGTTTGTCACTACCTCACTGTAAACTACTGTTACCTGTGCAATAATCTGTGCAATAACCTATGTGCAATATTTATACCATACTATGTGCAATACGAAATCCACATGCAACACCTACACCACACCATATTATGTGCAATCTGTGAAATACTCTACTTACACCTTGTTTAACCCTACCTGCACCTTTGTACATTGTACCTTGTATTTTTATGACATTTTATTACATATTTTTATTATATTGTTTACTTCTTCCCCTGCACTTTTGCAACACTTTTTTTTTTACCATGAACTATTATTGCTGTTATTAGTACTTCTTGACTATCTTAGCGAGTCAACGGTTCTTCTGATCCTAAACATTTCATTGCATTGTTGACCCTGTGTTGATTCTGCATATGTAGCCCATGTGGTCTTGCTATTACATTGATTTCACCAAAATCTTTTTTTTATTTGCATATAAGTTTGTACTTAAGATTATTTTGGACTGGTTATGCCAGACGCTTTTATTTTGGTGGTGTCATTGTTGCCACACTTCCTGTGGAAGCGCGTGTTCCCCTCAGTTGCTGTGAGGAAAGCAGAGGGGAGGTAAGCAGCAGATTTGCTTTCTTGACATATAAGTGACATGTTAAACAGAAAATTCATGCTGACTACATCTAGACATTGTTCATAACTTATAAAGCCTTTGTCATTGTTCCTGTTAGTAAAACCTGTGTGAAGTAGTGTTTTTTTATTTAAATGCAGCACTTGTACTGGTAGCCAGTGCATTTAAGCTAGCAGCATGGTCTCACATGTGTCTGTGGCACTCTTTTTCTGCAGATGTGTGTGGAGCTGTGAAGCTTGGAGTGGCTGTATTAGAATATTTTTGTGTTTCACCCAGGTATGTGTTTATTATATTGTAATTCGGATGACGTGTATCTTTTGTACATAATTTATTGTTCCTTTAAAAATATAAAATAGCCATTATTGGGGGATTTACCTGTAAATGTGTGAAACTATACGATCACATTGGAAAAGTATTGAATTCTAATTAGTAATATTGTTATATCACATGAGTTGCTGTGAGGAAAGCAGAGGGGAGTAAATCAGATCCTGAATGGCAAACCCCTGTGTGTGGCTCACTTCATCTACACAACACAACGCAGATGTTTGATAATCCGTCGGTTTGAGCACGCCGGTTACAGTGGTGCCGTGACCCGGATCCACATCGCTCAGTCTGGTCCAGCGCGGTTCCTGGAGCTGTGGATCAACGCCATATTGGTCGCCGGAGGTTGCAGCCGTCACATCAAGTGTCAACAAGGGGTTTAGCATTTAAGATAGATCTTATGTGAAAAAAATATTTATGTACATAGTTGAAACGTTTGCCATTCTCGTTAAAAGGTGTTCACCCAAGATTGTTTTTTTTGGTGATTTATCAAACATTGTAAAACAAAATGACCTTCCTTATTGATGAGGGGGAAAAACAAAAGATTCCCACTGATGTATTTCCTTTTGCTATGGGTAGGGGTAGGCCCAGGGTTGAGTTATCCCAAACTCTAGTGCGAGGTAAAGACAATGCTAGTTCACCTGCTTTTTGTTCTACCCGTTTAATGGAGAATGTATCTGCTGATTCTAGTCAAAATGAAAATGTGTTAGGTGCTTCTGCTGTAACAGACTCAAATCTAAACACTCTGATAACTCACATTGCTCAACAAGTAGGACAGACTATAAAAGATCAGTTAAGAAGTGAAATGGGACAAAGCTCAAATGACACGCCAGCTCAGGGCAGTGTGGGGCAGTTGTCCAGTGAACCCACTTACTTGAACTTGTCAGGTGCAAAGTTTGTCCTGCAGTCAGATGTGAGAGAGCCTCCAGTTTTCAGAGGAGATGGTTTGGACAAAAATACAGTGTGTGAATGGCGAGAGATGATGCAAGTGTATTTCAAGAAACGAGCCATACCCGTTAATGAACAACATTCTGAGATAATGTCAAGGTTAATGGGCAAAGCCAAGGATGTTGTCAGAATAACTTTGCGAAACAGTCCCTCGCTGACCCCTCAGGAAAATCCAAACGTAATATTTGACATTCTCAGGCAGCATTTCAGTGATGTAACATACTCGTGCATGCCAATGGCGGATTTTTACCGTACTGTCCCAATGCCAGGTGAGGCTCCTGTCGAGTACTGGCTACGGTTAAATAAAGCTGTAGATGCCACTGAGGAGGGCCTGAGAAGACTGGGAAGAACTATGGCTGACCCCTGTCATGAAGCAGCCATGATGTTTGTAAAGTATTGCCCTGATCCCACGCTAGCTGCCGTTTTCAGATTCAAAGCTCCCAACAAATGGACTGCCAGTGAGGTGCAGGAGCACATTGACCGTTACCAGAAACTATGAGTTCTGCACAGCCAGTCAAACAAAATGAGAGTTCAAAGTCATCTTGTAACAATGAATGTCTAAAAACGTTGGTGAGCCTTTTCGACCGTGCCCTGTCCCAAAATAACCATGTAGTGTCTGATACTATCAAATCTGACCACTTCCAGAGACGTTCATGCAGAGTTTGTCAGTCCCTTGAGCACTCCACTCTCGCACATTGCAGACAAAAGCGCTTGTGTTTAGCATGTTTCCAGCCAAGTCACTTTAAGAAAGACTGCCCTAATGTTAAGCCCAATAAAAAACCGGGCACATCCTCTCAGCAGAACACCCAGCCGTTAAACTAACTGGCTCGCATTGGGAGAGGGGATGTGTGGGCTCTGAAGATGATACCCTCAATCGTGAACTGCAAGAACACTATGCCAAAGCATGCGCTGCAGCACCGGCTGGTGCTAAAGTCATAATACAAAATACTCAAAGAGTGGGCCCATATGATGAGCTGTTTTACACTCTGTTAAAGTCAGTAACACTCTGGAAATGAAGGGGATGCTAGATTCGGGTTCAATGGCATGTACTCTCAGTGAAAAAGCAGAGTCAGAGATGTTGAGCAAAATGGCACTTTCAGACCCTGTTCCCTTGGGCCGTGAGATTGTGCTTGTGGGTTGTGGTGGGACATTGAGTAAGCCTAAGTGCATGTATAACATTGAGATGCAGCTGTATGGGCAAAGCTGTATTGTGCCAGTCCTTGTAGTTCCTGGGCAGCGGGACGATTTGATAATAGGCACCAATGTTCTCAGATATTTGATGCGACAGCTCAAAGTAACCAGTGACCATGCGCACCTTGTTTCTAGTGGCAGCCTGACCCCGGAGTGTGAGCAGTTTTTGGATCTCATGGCGAACTCAACCCTGTGGCAAGGAGATGAAATTCCAGATAAACTTGGAACAGTTAAACTGCGACAGTCTGTCACGCTGATGGCCAGGCAAGAACATCTTGTTTGGGGTAAGCTGCCAAAAAACACGCCTACGTCCCCTGGCAGTACCGTCATTGTCGAGCCCACCACATCCAAGGCAATGCCACGTAATATTATGGTTGGTCGCATAGTTACGCCACTATGGGGCGACCGTTGGGTGCCAATGAAAGTGTCCAACTTGTCTGACAAACCCATTACTCTAAAGAGTAATGCCAAACTTGCAGATGTATCCTCATGTGTCAGTGTAGAGGAGTTTGAGGTTTCCCAAGGGTTGTGTCAGCCTGAAAAACACATAAGCACAGAGAGCTTTGGCAGTTGTCCTTTAGATCTGAAAGAAAAACTGCACCGTGTGGGGCTTTCTGATATAGACCTTGGCCAGTGTCATGCAAGCCAGAGCGGAAGGGGAAAACTTGTCTCTCTACTAGAGAAGTACAATGACATCTTTTCCAAACATCCCCTAGATTGTGGTGAGGCTAAAGATTTTGTGCATCGTATCAGACTTAGCGACGAAAAGCCGTTCCGTTTGCCCTATCGCTGCATCCCACCTGCTCACTACCAGAAACTACGACAAGTTCTATCTGAAATGGAGGAGCAGGATCTCATTCGGAAGTCAGTCAGCGAGTATGCATCCCCACTTGTACTTGTTTGGAAAAAGGATGGGAGTCTAAGACTATGTACTGATTTCCGGTGGTTAAATGCTAGAACATTCAAAGATGCACATCCTCTCCCACACCAGTCTGACTGCCTAGCTGCTTTAGGTGGAAATGCCTATTTTAGCACTATGGATTTGACCTCCGGATTTTATAACATTCCGATGGCGAAGGAAGACAGAAAATACACAGCGTTCACGACTCCGATGGGACTGTATGAGTATAACCGTATGCCACAAGGGCTCTGTAACAGCCCCGCCTCTTTTATGAGAATGATGCTCAGTATTTTTGGTGATTTAAACTTTACTAACCTCTTATGTTACCTTGATGATGTTTTAGTATTTGCGCCAACAGAGCAAGAGGCTTTAGACAGGTTGGAAGTAGTGTTTCAACGGCTAAGGCTACACAATCTCAAACTGAGTCCCAAAAAGTGTCATTTAATGAGGTCATCAGTCAAGTTCTTGGGCCACGTAATAGACAGAAATGGTGTTGCAGTGGACCCAGACAAAGTAGAGGTTATCTCCAAAATGACAAAAGCTGACCTCATGGAAGATGATGGGTGTACACCCTCAGTGAAAAGAATAAAGTCATTCTTGGGCATGGTACTATATTATCAGCACTTTATCCCGAGCTGTTCTAGTTTGGCGAAGCCATTGTTTGCCCTTACATCTGGCCAAAAGAAACGTGGCAGGGCCAAACAGAACTCCAACCCAGGCTTGTTCCGCAAGTTAAAGCACTCAGATTGGACAGAGGGGTGTGAGGTTTCGTTGTCCAAACTTAAAGACAGTCTTTTGAACTGTGTGGTACTTTCACACCCAGATTTCACGCAGCCCTTGATTCTATCCATTGATGCATCGTTAGATGGGCTTGGTGCTGTCTTGTCACAGGTCCCTCCAGGTGAAAGGAAAGCCCGTCCCATTGCATTTGCAAGCAAAACTCTAAGCGCCTCCCAAAAGAAATATCCTGCTCACCGCCTGGAATTTTTAGCCTTGAAATGGAGCGTGTGTGAGAAATTCAGTCACTGGTTGAGAGGCAATTCATTCACCGTATGGACCGATAACAACCCTTTAACCTACATCATGACAAAACCCAAGTTAGATGCCTGCTAACAGCGTTGGGTGTCCAAACTCGCTCCTTACTCTTTTGACCTAAAACACATCCCAGGGACTAAAAATATTGTGGCAGACACTCTTAGTAGGGACCCGTTCGCTAAAACTGTTAGTCAGAGAATCATAACTGAGCACTATGACCAGCTCATGGCAGGCCGAAGGTGTTGCTCCAGACAGTATTCAAGACACATTCCGCCTTAAAGTTCAGTGCCACAGAGTAAAAAGAGCCATGGTCTCTCAGTTAAAGCCCATCTGTGCTGCTGATATTGGTGCACTGTTGGACACTCACAATGAGTGGGAGACTGCAGCAGAAACACGAGCCGTGCAGTTTATCCAGGCTGTTCAGGACCTGATACCCTCAGGACAAGATCCACTCCCTGTATTTAAACTAGCAGAGCTGCAACGCAGTCAGGAAAATGACCCCGTCATTTCAGCGCTGGCCCCTTTTGTCAGTCACAAGAAATGCCCATCTAGACGGGATAGAGCACTATTTGATCCAAAAACCATGGTCCTATTAAAACAGTTTGAGAAGCTTAAGTTGCAAAATGGAGTTCTTTATAGAATCACAAAAGATCCCATCAGTAAACACAAAAGACACCAGTTTGTCCTCCCTGAAAGCCTGAAAGAGAAAGCTCTGTATGCTGTTCATGATATAGCGGGACACCAGGGGCAGGCAAGGACAATGCATCTCACTAGACAAAGATTTTTTTTGGCCAAAAATGGACACTGACATAAAGGAATATGTGAAGTGCTGTCAGAGGTGTATTTTGGCTAAGACCCCAGATCCATCTGCTCGTGCTCCCCTAGAGAGTATTCAAACTTCTGCACCTATGGAGCTAGTTTGCATAGACTTCTGGAGTGCAGAGGACAGTAAACAGCATTCGGTGGATGTTCTTGTAGTAACAGATCATTTTACCAAGCTTGCCCATGCCTTTCCATGCCCAAACCAAACAGCTAAACAAGTGGCCAAGAAGTTGTGGGATCATGTGTTCTGTGTGTACGGCTTCCCTGAGCGTATTCACTCAGATCAGGGAGCAAACTTTGAAAGTGAACTGATAGCAGAGCTTCTCAGGTTGTCTGGTGTTTCCAAATCTCACACAACAGCGTATCACCCCATGGGAAATGGTGGGACAGAGAGATTTAATCGCACCCTTGGAAACATGCTCCGCTCTTTGCCTCTGAGACAAAAGCAAAAATGGCCTCAGCAAATACAGACTTTGACATTTGCTTACAATTCAACAGTGCATGAAACAACCGGATATGCTCCTTTTCAGCTGATGTTTGGGAGGATTCCAAGGCTCCCTGTTGATGTTATGTTCAAACAAGTGTTGAATGATCCTGTGGTGGTAGATCACAAAAGCTATGTTAAAACACTCATGTCACATCTGCATGAGGCAGCCAGGATTGCTCAAAGGCACAGTATCAGAGAACAAGACAAGCAGGCATTGGGCTATAACAAAAAGGTCAAAGGCACTCACCTGAATATTGGAGATCATGTTCTCATTGCAAACAAGGGCGAAAGAGGAAAGAAAAGGTTAGCTGACAAATGGAGTCCGACAGTGTACACAATAAAGGAGCGGAACCCACAGAACCACACTTACAAACTGGAGGATCCAGAGGGTGCCACAAAGGTTGTGCACAGGAACTTGCTTTTAGACATCAGTTTTCTGCCTGTCGTACAAACAAGTGATGCAGAGGACGGGTCGTGCACACCTGATTCTTTAGATGTGGAGAGTAGTATGGATCGGACTAGCTCATGGGTATCGGACAGATCAGAGTATTCCTATGGTCAACAGGACCAAAGTGGCAATATATTCCAAGAGGGGCGGTCAAGTCAGTGTTCCTTGGAAACAGAATGTGAGGAGCAGTCCCAATATGAACTGATTCACTCTTTTGACCAGGGTGATCTTGATAGCCTAGCCGTAGAAAAAGACTTGTACTCACCTCAGATTCGGTCTTCCTCTGCCCCTGTCACACCAGAGACTCTGCTACAAACTGACCCAAGCTGTGACCAAGACACCCCTGACATGTTGATTCGGACCAACCCGGAGGTTAATGGGGAACGGGTAATCACAACTAGGGTGGGTAGAGTGAGTAAAAGGGTCAACCGTCTCATTGAATCTATGGTTCAGAGGCCTTTAAGTTTAAAGGGTGTTGCAAGTTCACTCAGTAAGAAATCTCAGTCACTTATGACTCTATTCTAAGCAGATGAAGAGACTTTTTTGTGTTTTGTTTCTAAGAGACATGGTGCTGTATGTAACCCCCCTTACATCCAGTCATTTCAAGTGTTTTAGTAGCAAGGTGTTCGTATGGTGTACAAGGCACCATATTAGTCCAGGAGAGACAAAGGCCTGATCACCCTTTTATCTGCTCTGAACCTGTGCTATGGGTAGCTTTCTAGCTGAATGTAAAGCTTAGAGCTTTATTTAAGTCCTTGCTCTGTATCTGTTGTATGGATTTTGCTGAAATCTGGGAGGGGTGGATGTAGCCCATGTGGTCTTGCTATTACATTGATTTCACCAAAATCTTTTTTTTATTTGCATATAAGTTTGTACTTAAGATTATTTTGGACTGGTTATGCCAGACGCTTTTATTTTGGTGGTGTCATTGTTGCCACACTTCCTGTGGAAGCGCGTGTTCCCCTCAGTTGCTGTGAGGAAAGCAGAGGGGAGGTAAGCAGCAGATTTGCTTTCTTGACATATAAGTGACATGTTAAACAGAAAATTCATGCTGACTACATCTAGACATTGTTCATAACTTATAAAGCCTTTGTCATTGTTCCTGTTAGTAAAACCTGTGTGAAGTAGTGTTTTTTTTATTTAAATGCAGCACTTGTACTGGTAGCCAGTGCATTTAAGCTAGCAGCATGGTCTCACATGTGTCTGTGGCACTCTTTTTCTGCAGATGTGTGTGGAGCTGTGAAGCTTGGAGTGGCTGTATTAGAATATTTTTGTGTTTCACCCAGGTATGTGTTTATTATATTGTAATTCGGATGACGTGTATCTTTTGTACATAATTTATTGTTCCTTTAAAAATATAAAATAGCCATTATTGGGGGATTTACCTGTAAATGTGTGAAACTATACGATCACATTGGAAAAGTATTGAATTCTAATTAGTAATATTGTTATAACACATGAGTTGCTGTGAGGAAAGCAGAGGGGAGTAAATCAGATCCTGAATGGCAAACCCCTGTGTGTGGCTCACTTCATCTACACAACACAACGCAGATGTTTGATAATCCGTCGGTTTGAGCACGCCGGTTACACATATGACAAATAAACAATCTTGAATCTTGAATCTTGAATCTAATTATATTACTCAAATAGAAGCACAAAGAAGTGGTCCAAGAAGTTACTCAAAGAGTTAAAAGGTTTTTGGGAAAACAACTACTCAAGTAGGAGTAACTTAACATCAGGTAAAGTTAATGTCATTTGAAGGACAAAAAAATTAATAATGCACAAAATCTGGTATTTTCAAAGGACAAACACAAAAATGAGAAAAACGCCATCATATCTGAAGGTGCAATATAATTTTATACTGTCAACATAAAGCTTTTGCCTCTAGACTTGCTCTCAGTGAGATGAGTAAACCAAGTAAGAGTACTGTTACTGCAGTACAAATATTATTCAAGTAGGAGTAAAAGTATGCTGCTAGAAAAGCACTCAGAAAAGTGACTCAAATAAATAAGTAAATATAACTGAGTAAAAGTCACTGAGTACTACCCACTCTGAAGATAGATACGTTTAAAGATCCCATGACATGGTACTTCTTGATGCTTTTATATGGCTCCTTAATGGTTCCCTAATACTGTAAATGAATCCTTCTTCAAAATCAACACTGCATGAGAAAGACACATGTACACAGACATGGTTAAAAAATCTCTCTCTGAACAACTCATTCTGGGCGTTGTTGCTTGAATGCAAATGAGAAGGACAGAGATAGGTCAGAGCTGCGGGTGGGGGGGGGGGCAAATGCGCCGCTGGTTCCTTGTTTTAGCGGTGCGCTGTGTGCTGCTCCCACTTCCGTGTTTTAAGAGCGGAGGAAGAAAGGAGAGCCGTTTCAATGAAAAAAACACATTTTCACAGAAAATAAAATTAAACCACTGCTGTTTCAGAGGTCCAGAGGGTCGGAAAAAGGACTTCCGGGCCTGGAAACACTCGCACGTGCCTCCAGGCAAATAAAAAAACGCATTTCGCATTGTGTAGCTCATTCGCGGTCCAAACTCTCTGGGCATAATTTACAGAGTGTGGGTAGAAAAACAGACGGGGGGTGGAACTGCATTTTCCGTGTGACGTCTGAAAGTTTCCTTGTTCAGAATCGCCCGTTTGAGCTGTGTTTTTTTTCAAGCGCAGAAAAGGACCGCAAATGCTCAGTTTACACATTTCGCAACTTTTAGCCATGGGGGGGGGGGGCTAAACAGGGTAGGGGAGCTCACATTAACGTTCAAAAACCTCAGAAAGTGAAAAATTCATGCCATGGGACCTTTAAGACAGTGACCAAAGTGTGTAAAATTCCAAATAAAATAATAACCTCTCCATGGCTAACATTCCACCAGAAAAGTTACATAGTGCAGCTTTAACCAAAATGTGTGTAAAAAGTGCATTGGGGACACTTGGTCTACCTCATCATGCTTCTTTACAGTGGAGTAGACGACGTCCTCTGTTTCTTTGGAGATCATGGTCCTACAGACAGATGTAATGTGAGTGAATGGACTTTTCCTCATGTTACTGTGTGGAACTTACGATGGGTTCTTGTCAAAGTGCACAGAGGCATAGAAGAGTGAGTCTGTGTTTTCATCACTGGTGCACGGTCGGCTCTGAGAAGTGAAAGAGTGCAAAAGTGGATTCAAGAATTAGACTGTGACCACCTAAAATGAAAATGGCAAGGTGGTAATGGGGTCAAACAAACAAACAAACAAAAAAGCTCATTGGAAACAAAGATATATAGAAAGATCTAGTGACACTAAATGTATTATAAAAAGGAATTTTTGAACATAAGTGAAAAACATGAGAGGGTACAAATTGTGGTAAGGTGGTATTAATCAGATAATCGTTGACTAATGAAATAATCATAATCTGGTAACTGTTAACTGGACTTAAACAGACTCAAAAACACAAAAAATGTGTTTTATAACAAAGGCGGATGCATTATTAAATCCTAAAATGATCAGTTGTAAATATTATCTAGAAGCCCTCTGTCTCAGTATTTCAACTCTTTTGGGTTAAAAACACAATGTACAACAGCAATAATAATAATAATTTAAAAAAGCAAGTTTGAATGTTAGCAACATGATGCTCACACAGACCACATAGACAGTTTGGTTGAGGTGGGATGAGACTAGAAGATTAGGTTCCACAAGATTGAGACAAGATGAGCTTTTACATCATTTAGAATTGATACTTTGCAGTGACATCACGCTGGGGATACCTGCCCGTATGCCTATGGTGGAATGTTCAGCAGTTACCATGGTGACACTATGCACACATTAGTAATAACTACCAAAACATTTTTTAAAGATTCTCTGAAAACACAAGAAAAAATATATAAATTGGATTTAAACAACACATTTTCTGAAGCCTTTGATCATTACAAGAATTTAGGGTCCTGTTTAGGAGTTTGATTTCCAACAAAAAGATGAGAGTGATTAACTGAAAAACTGTCGGCTAATTCTAGCTACCTCGTGCCTGCAATGTTATTTAAGAGAGACTTGTTTAGCAGCACAAATTGCCTGTTGTATTTCAAGCTAAGTCAGTTCTTTATGGTCAGATTGGGTTAAAATAAAGCTCAGATTAAAGTATAATTTGAGTAGTAAAGCCTCAGACAGAGCAGTGCCCACAATTAGCATCACGCCCCCAGAGAATGTTGATGAGCACGCCTCAACCTCCTCGCCGGCCAACCGCAGCTCATCTCGACCACGCCTTCAGTTACCCAGAAGCCCTATTTATACAGCCTATCCCGACAACACCGCCCACGCCAGCTCTCTCGACCCCCTCCCTCCCGTCCATCCTTCAACCTGAAGACATCACCTTTAAGGAGGGGATTGGAGACGGAGCCCCCACCCTAAGTCTCCCCCCAGCCATCACATCTACCCACCGTCATTAAATATCTTTATGGTATTTCATCGTTGTGGCGTGGTTCTTGCTAGAGAAAACGTTACTGTAGCATGCCTTTTTGGAACACATGAGAATTTAACCCTTTTTTGTTGAATCCAAATGTGGACACGGGGACAAAAAATCTCAAAGGTCAATTTCCTTTTATGTGCATAATCTTGTGGTGATTTTATCTCACGCGATCTTGTCCCATCTCTTCTACTTGCTAAAGCAGGGGTGTCAAACATGCGGCCTGGGGGCCAGATCCGGCCCTCCAAGACCTTTAATCTGGCCCTCGGCTGATTTTCTATTAAAATATTCTAATTATATTTTAATTTTCTATTAAAATATTAGTAATTTTCTGATGCTTTTCTGCTCCTCTGTGCATGGCCCCTCCCACCAGAGGAGCACAAATGAAAACTTGCCTCTTTCCAAACGCTCTTAAAGGACCATCGTTTTGACTGTTGACCATGACACCCTCATCAGCAAAATGTCAAATATGAGAAAAGTGGACGCCGAGTGCAGGATTTCCCAAGAAAAATTGACTAATTCCTATTTGTTCTCGGAGGTGAATGGGAAACCTGTACGCTCAGTGTGTTTGCAACAAGTGGCGGTGCTCAAGGAATATAATCTTAAACGCCACTACGAGACACGGCATTTCGAACTATACAGTAACGTGAACGGAGAATTGAGAAGACAGAAGATAAACAAATTATTGCTGGGACTGAAGAAACAGCAATCTGTAATAGATTTGTGTTTCTCTGCACAAATATGTGAAATTATTGCTATTTTTGGGGTATATTTGCCATGAGTTTTCTGATCCGGCCCCTTTGGGATCAGAGTAGGTTGGATACGGCCCCCGGACCAAAATGAGTTTGACGCCCCTGTGCTAAAGGGAGCTTCTCATAATTGCTCTGTTCTTAAAGGTACACTGTGTAGGATGGTGGCGCATTGGTGGATGGTGGGTATTGCAATTCCGGTTCTAGCTACGGCAGACTTCGAGGGTCACCCGAGCGCGCCGCAACACAGACAGCTCGGCGTACCCGGAGGTGGGTTCACCGGCAGCCGCGCCCGAACCGCGCGCACGTGTGAAGCGCACCCGGCGCTGTGCGCGGGTGGTGGGAATCGGGAACCGGACCGTGGAGGGCGGAGGTCGGTCTGAACCCGGGGTGCGGGCCCGCGCTGCGACAAAGCCCCAGCCGTGGTAGGTACTATGTCCTTCTTCTTTTCCTCCTCTTTCCTGCGATGTATGTGCGGAGTATAGTTTAGTTTAGTCTTTATTTGAAGGGACAATGTACAGAGACATTATGTACAAAGACAGAGATGTTCTGCACCAGAGTATAGCTACAAAGCTAATTTCCATCCGCAGTCCCTGGTTACATGGATAAAAAAACAACGGTCTATATCAATAAATGTAATCAAAGATTTTCTCTCTTAAAACACACACATACACACACACACACAGCATCACTTTCTCTCTTAAAACACACACATACACACACAGCATCACGCATTTAACTTTGACACACATCTCATTACGCAGTAACACAGCAAAACATAATATACACCCACTAACATTAACCCAAAACACACAATCACACACATCCATGTACTATTTACACACCATATCATTCACAATAACAATAACAGATAAAAACATCATTCTTATATTTGATTTCAATGCTGTATTAACAGATTCACTACTGTATAACCTGCTGGTTAACGTGGTGTGTGCTGGCAGTTTTGATTATTCCACAGCCACTTTTTCAGTTCTGTGGAAAAGGTGGAATAGTCTGTTAGATTTATGAGATTAGTTGGTGTATCATTCCAGTCTTTAAAGGCTCTGTGTGATCCAGCAACATGTTTGTCGTTGTTTATCCAAACGCGTACTATCTCGTTGTGTGAAAACCACGGGCCAGTGACGACAGCTATGAAGAAAACGGCGGAGCCCAAAATAGAGTAAGTCCTTCTGCGGCTCTCGTAATTAACTCTTTCTCTACCGGAGACGTCGTTTGACGTCAGAGCGATTCCAGACGTAGTCTACCGAGACGTCGATTGACGTCAGAGCCGTTTTTCAGCGGGGGTTGCTAGGATACGTCCGGGAGCAACTTGTAATTCATAGTTCAAGGTGTAATTCACACATCTAACCCCTAGGTGGTGATCGTGTGTGTGTTAGTTTGGCGATCGGGGGCGGAGAGCCCAGAAGCGCTCACCGTGTGTACTGAGTAGTGGAGCAATATGGCGTTAGCTGCCTAGCGGCAGCTAACAATCGATCGGTTTTTACGGAGTGATCCGAGCGGTCGGAGTGGTCTTGGGACCCAAGGTCCCGGACCACAGGACCGCGGAGACACGCCGGATCAGGCAAGGACGGCAAGAAAGAGATCTCGTCTGTCCGAGGCAGGGGCCATGTCTATTCGGGTCTCAGACCCGGAGGACAGCGAATTTGAGTCCAGCGAGCCAGACCCCGAGCCGCCCGATGAGCGGCTGCCGTCGGGATCCTCTGGGAGAAGCAGATCCCCCTCTCCAGAGGAAGAGATGGGTAAGAACTAAGTTTACGTGCTGTGTGGTGAATCAATGAATGAACTTACTTTATCTCCTCCCTGCCTGCATGCACTTTTTCCCTCTTGTCCAAATGTCCGGGAGCTACTGTGTGAATGAATGCAGGCGTGCGTGTGTGTGTGTGCGTGTCTGTGCGTGCGTGCGTGCGTGCGCGTGCGTGTGTGCGCGTGCGTAGCTATGTGTATAAAGGTTTATGCGTGTGTGTGTGTGTGTGTGTATGTAAAGGTTTATGCTTGGGTATGTGTGTGTGTATATGTAAAATTGTATATGTAAAATGCCACTATTGATGTGAAGGAATTTCCCATTTACAGAGCCTTCATCCAGCAGAGGACCTACTTTGCGAGTAGGGGTGGGGACCTCTGCTCGCAAAGCGGAGAAGAAAGGTAAAAAAAATATATATATTCTCCCCATTACATTGCAGCAATACAAAAAAATTACATTAGGTAATGTTGTACATTTCTGTCATTTTACAGGTGGTGCATCTGCCACACAAAGTGTGGAGTGGCAACAAAATGTTGGGAACCCAACATGATTCCCTTCACGGCCACCCCTGGACTCCGGAGCGCTGCAGCGGAGCTGAAGTCTAACGTGCCAGCAGACTTCTTTGAGCTCCTCATCACGAATGAGCTGCTGGCACACATTACTGAGCAGACAAACCTTTATGCTCGCCAGTACTTTGCCGCTCTCCCTGAAGGCCAACAACACACACGCGCGCACACACACACACACACGCATACATGCACGTGCACACATTGTTCACGCACGTGCACACATTGTTCACGCACATGCACACATTGTTCACGCGCGTGCACACATTGTTCTGTTGTTATTGTAACTGTTGTTATTCTCTCAAGATTGTTCTCTTTGTCAATTTGTATATAGTTATTTCTTATATTTGTAAATTAAAAAAAAAAAATTTGCAATCAAAAATCTTTCTCTGTTATTTTAGATGTTTGAGGTGTCACTAAATCAATAAGTATTGATGTCAAAGTCACTTATCTGCTTGTAATACCTCCTTTCACAAAAAGGTGTTTTTGCTGAAACTTTGCTATGTTCTACTATCAATTACTTGAGAACCGAAAAGGTTAGAAACATAATTTTTTTTCCAGGTGAAAGATGAGAGTCAACACTTTATTTTGATGTGTGCTACGTTTATATAGTGAAAGAACTCAGTATTCTGTGAGTCTTGAAAAATCAGTGAAAATGCTCTGAATCTCTGGTAGACAAGGGCTTAGATTTTGAAAACAGGCTGGTAGAGAAAGAGTTAAAATGGATGCCGCTACATGGGGAAGATCCCCGTTTTATGCAGGTGAAATCGACTATATCTAAGTCCAACAGAATACTTTGATTTCATGATGGAAGTGAAAAGGCTTTGAAAACACTGTTTTTTTTAATGGGTATCTTCAATTTCGGTAATTAACGGGTAAAAATCTTACACAGTGTACCTTTAAATACGTACCCGTTTATCTCTGGGGGCGTTCACAGTGGCATTGGCACTGGATGTACTGTTCCTGCCAACACATAAAGACAAGTTAACAGCATCTACCCAGAGTGAATACAATCAGACATTGTGTTTATGCATTGTCTTGGTCTGTTTTTGCTCACATCACGTCTGCTCTCTGCTGAGGTCGTGGGACATCTCTCCTTCCAGGTGTCTCTGCATGGACGTCCTCTGAGCAGCCTCTGGAGCTATGCCATCGTCCCTGAACACATGATGGTAATAACACTTTTAAGTCTTGTTTCCTTATATCAAGTTTGCATTTGGCTTTCAGATTCTAGATTAAGTCAGACTTCCAAGTGGGGGGACAAGAACTTGTATTTCACAAAGAAATATCAAAAATAATGTACAAGCATCTGACCCATAGCCTGTATAATCTATGGTCGGACCTGATCATTTCTATTAATGATCAGACCCTGGTATTTGCTATATATAACCAAAAATATATCTTTACAAATTACTTTAACAATAATTATTTTTAAGAAATATTCCTGGACTACATAATGTTGGGATGTCATCAAAAAGATAGCAATTTAATTCAGTTGTAAAATACTATAAACAACAAGGGGAATACTATATTTGAAATAAATCTCCATGGTAAAGAAGGCTGACATAAAACACATTTAATGAGGTTAACTACATTATTAATTTACATTACAAATACAATGTACTGCATCATACATCTAGATATAGAAAATATTACCACAGCCTTCGAGCAACTCCTCCACCATGACTTGTTCGCTCTTTCCTCTTCTACTGACCTCTTTATTTTGAGTCTGAAAAACAAAACAAAATTAGAGACAGATTAGAGTACTTGTTTTAAGATTAGATTTCTTTAGAATGTCGGCCTGCTGCGTGAAGATGTTTTTAGTTTGCCTATGTTACACAGTATGAGCTTAAATTTGCCTGTCTCCATGGAAACAAGCAGGTGGCACCATTGGGCTGTTACAGGTCAGATGTGTGGAGAGTAGAGACAGATACTGTGTTTCAGTTGGCCAGTATATCGGGACAATATTTGGACTTTTTTTTAGTACATCAACTTTTGTTCTGGTCAATCTGCTGCTTAAAAAATGCACAAGCTTTATTTTAACATTTAAATATGATGAAATAACTACACAATATGACTATACAGCTCTCTTATTATTAAACAAATGTGGTTCCATAACTTAACAATAAAATGATATTGAATATTCGATGGTACCTGTAAACAATGAAAGCACATAAGATGATCAGCAGGGGCACCAGAGCCAGGCCAATGTACTTCACAAAGTCTCCTGCAGAGAAGAAACACCATCAACTCTTCAGACCCATCTAGAAATTTTGTAATTTTAACATGAAATAATCTTAAAATTAATAATAAGCTTCCTGTTTTTGCCTGAGGCTAAAATAAATAAATAAACCACACAAAATCAGAAAGGTTTGGCCATACATATTCTTGATAATGCTGCTATTGAGGTAAAACTGATATGATGATAATAAAATCTATAGCAAAAATAGAAATGGGAAGGAACGGTTTAATTCAATGGAATTTTTTATGCATAATTAATGGGAACTACACACACTTTCTGTTATAGTTTTGCAGCTGTAAATGAGAGGACTTCTTCTGAAGTGTAATTAATATAAGAATGCAATTTCTAATTGCAATTTCTAAACTGTGTCCACATTTAACAATGTAGATCTCTGCACCAAATACATAAATACATACTTATGATGCCTGGATTTCCATGACACCCATATCTTCTATTGTTTTGTTGTTACTGTTATTGTGTTATAGTCTCCCCTTACCCTGTAGAAAGAGGCTGACTGGCTCAGACTTGCTCTCACTGATCTGGTTCTTGGCAGTGCAGTAGTAGACTCCAGGCTGTGTGGACAGCACAGTGTAGTTGATGTTCTCAGACACTTTGAGCTCTCCGCCCTCCGTCCTCCTGTACCAGGTGTAGAGGCTGACCGGGGGGAAGCTGTGGCTGCTGCAGCTCAGAGTCACTGAGCTGCTCCCATCAGGGCCCTGCTCCTCCTCTGCTCTCAGCACCACAGCCTGCTTTGGACCAACTCAACATGCACAAGGCACTCGTACTAAGTGTGGAATTCACACACACATTAGTGCCATACTAATATTCCTGTTTAAGCATACTCACACATGACGAGAACTTCAGCTGGTGGAGATGTTCCATGTCCGACCTGGTTGTGGGCGGTGCAGCTGTAGAGGCCACTGTCGTTCACACTGACTGAGCTCACACTGAAGGTGGGCCCCGTGTGCACAAGGGGCCCCTGCCCCTTGGGGCCCCTGCTCCAGGTCACTGAGCTCACAGGAGGATGGCTCAGAGCGCTGCAGGTTAACGTCAGTGTTGTGTTCTCTTTGACCATCAGACCTGGGTCAGCCTGGACTCTCACCTTCTGAGGAGCATCTGCAGACACACAATACTGTACTGATGGAAATGTAGAGTGACTAAAGAAGCCAGACACTTTTCAATGGAGATTTCTGAACCCCTCCATAAGATGACAGAAATCTGGTCATGCTGAGCACATAAAACTGACACCATCACTAACATCTACATCATTCTAACATCATTGATTTTACCTCTTGTACAGCGTCTTTGAGTGTCTTGAAAAGCGCTTTATAAATAAAATGTATTATTATTATTATTATTATTATCTACATCAGGCTTATCTGTTTCACCCTATTAAGGGATATTTTTGAGCATATACATATAATATGCAAATGTCAGTCTTAATTGTCATTAAAGTAAATACAGACTGGCCTAACTGTGAAACATGTAAAACCCAACTTGACCCACATTTGACGGTGAGTGACCTCTTGGTGCTGTCTGACCCCACACTGTTGTGGGCGGAGCAGGTGTATTCTCCTGAATGGTTGTTTAGGATCAGGAGTGGAAATATCAGTTTAAAAATGGACTTAAAGAGTACAAAGTACTCTTTGCAACAGATACAGTTTCCTCATTACCTTTTATTAAATCAACTGGCATTTTGTCAATCAAATCTACCAACAACTATCCAGATAAATACATTAACCAGACCAACATGGGCCTAGGGTCTGATTGTGTGGCAGTATCTGCAGGCGCTGACACTCCTTTCTTTTAGATCATTTGGTTAAAATATTTCATTTATGTTGAAGCATCCCACTCTCTTTGCCACAGTTGTATAGCTTTAACATCTTGTTTACGTTTGTTTTCACAAATGCATAGGGGAGACAGTTCTGAGACTCACACTCAACATGTATCTGCAGAGGTCCTGACTTTGCAGAGGACACAGTGTTTTCAGCGGAGCAGGTGTAAGAGCCACTGTCTTCAGGCTGCAGAGTCTTAACATACGTCTGTCCCCAGGACACTCTCTGCTCATTTTTATACCAGCTATATCTATGAGGAGGGGGGTTGCTCCGGATCACAGTGCAGCTGAGTCTAAGTGTCTGGTCTTGTTTGTATGGAGGTTGAGGTGGAGACACTCTCACCTCTACAATAGGTGCATCTGAAACAAAAGTGAAGTATATGAGCCAATTCAAGTACATAATGACTTTGTTGTAAATGTGTCTTACACTGAACATCGATGTGGACAGAGTTGGATCTTTCTGTCCCATGTGTGTTTTGAGCAGTACAAACATACTCCACTGTGTTTAATCTGAGCTGAGTCAATTTCCCAAATGGCTCCAATGTGAGAGGAGGACCTCTGATTGTTCTTGTTCCAGGTAAAGACTGGGGCCGGCTTTCCTTCGGCCGAACAAGTCAAAGTTACAGATTGACCCTCTTTAACATCAGTGGAGCTCATTACTGCCTGTGGTACACGAGGACCATCTACATAAATATAGATATATCACAATTATGTAGTGTCCTAAATGTCATATGTCTTTGGTCAACTGCACTTGTTAAAGGACCAGTCCAAGTCTAAACTTACACTCCACTGAGATCGTGGTCTTCTTCATCAGT